>JAKTSR010000134.1:0-35053 GCA_030580325.1 Sugiyamaella sp. yHKS617 | reverse complement strand
GCCCCGGACCCTGGTTGTGCTCCGCTTCGCGGAGCGTCCTGGCCGGTGGGGTCCGACTCGAGCGGAGCGAGAGGAGCAGCGGGGTCCGGGGCAGCGCCCCGGCCGCCGGAGGCGTGCGCGCGACACTGGCGGGTGAGGGCCACGCATGCACGTAGGGTACAGGTGGATCTCGAGGAGCGCGGCCGCGAAGAGGAAGTTCACCACGCGGCGAGCCGGACGAGAAGAGTGCGATTGTGAGCGAGCGGGCCATGTCTTCCGACGAGCTGTGGAAGGAATTACGGGGGTGTGGCAGCGAGGGCGGCGGGCTTCTGGAGGTGCTGCGACGGGTGCGGATGGCTGGGGACGAGGTCGGGGCCGAGCTGGAGAGCGTGGTTGCTGGCGGGCGGGCGGCGCAGAGCCAGAGTCTGAAGCGACTGGAGACGCTGCGGGGCCAGATGGGCGGCGCGTTGGCGAGCTCGCGCGAGCTGGGGTCGAGCCTGGCGGGGGCGTCGTTTGTGGCGCTGCGCATTTCGTCCAAAGTCAGGAGCATTGACAACGAGCACAGCAGGGTCAAAGAGGCACTGCGCTATGTTCAGGACATCCAGCTGCTCAAGTCGAGCATTCTCGGCATCCGGGACGCTATGGACACGCGTGACTGGGAGCGGGCTGCTACGTATGCCAGCAAAGCGCGCCAGCTGCCTAAAGAGCTCATAAATGGCCAGTTTGCCAAACTCATGATCCCTACAAGTGAGGTTCCCAACTACCCTCAGGAGACTCTGACTGAAGCATGCGAGTCGCTGTGCCAGCTGTTCCTGCGTGAGTTCGACAAGGCCGCCAAAATCAGAGATATGGACAAGGTCAGTCGGTATTTCAGGCTGTTTCCTCTCATTGGCGAAGAGACGCAGGGTCTGGATGTGTACGGCAGGTTCATCTGTGGCATTATCACCAGCCAGAGCAGACAATTGATCCAGTCGCGGCCAGTGGACGGGTCTATGATATACGGGTTTGCTATGTCGCGGTTGTTTGAAAATATCGCCTCCATTGTGGAGAAGCACACTCCGATTGTGGAGCGTCACTATGGCACTGGCCGCATGGCTCGTGTTGTTGATAGTATCCAGAATGTGGCCGATAGCCAGGGAGGCCTTATTATCGACACGTTCTGGGACGAGCAGCGCATAAACAAGACAGTGTCTGAAGTCAAGTCGTATGCTTATTCGTATCTCGTGAGCAGCTTTACCAGCACAGGACGCATGGCAGGAGCTGCTAGGAGCGGCAGTCCGTCTCTGGAATCGACTTATCAGCCCAGACAGAGCGAAGACGAGGGCGTGGATTTGAAAGAAGTGGCTGGGTTGGTCAATGAAATGTCAGTGATGCTCAACAGATGGAGTCTGTATTGCAGCTTCCTCGCTATCCGCTGGAACAGCTTTTCTATCGACCAGAGCGCCAGTGCCAGTGCCAGTGCCAGCGCCAATGGCACAGGAAGCACATCTAGAGTTGCGTCTGTATCGGCGTCCAGCTCTGCCACATCATCCACAGTCGTCACTCCAGGTGCCACTCCAGGTGCCACTCCCGGTGCCACTCCCGGTGCCACTCCGGGTGCCACGCCGGGAGCTGCTCGAGGCGCCACTCCGGGTGCTACTCCAGGAGCCACTGCGCCTGGTGCTCGTACCACTAGCTTGGGCGGGAGCAGTGACACTTCTGGTGATAGTGCTGGTGTTGCTGGTATTGATACCATCTCTGTTAAAACTTCTGCATCGCCTTCCTCTTCGAGCACTCTCCACATGCCGAGCGTGATTCTGTCGTCTCAACTGAAAGTCAAAATGGACTCTGTAGTCAGTCCGGCAATGGAGTCACTGGCGGTGTTTGTGTTCCGAAGATCGGTCGAAAAGGCGTTTCAACTGGAAGACCTGCCTGATCTCAATCAAAAGTTCACACCCGAAGTGCCTGTAGTCACCTCAGTCGTGGACGACGTCATGTACATACTAAACACTTTGACCCAGCAAGTGCTGTCCACTGGCCAAACGCCTCTTATAAAAACGCTTGTGGGCAACTTGCGACGCATTCTCGAGTCTGATTTTGTAGGCATCATCCAACGCAAACTCCGAGACGAAGCTCCCAAACAGCAGCTATCGACATCCACCCCGGCCCGAATCGCTACTCCGGCGGGCAGAAAACCGACCCCCACCAGCAGCATGACATCCACTGCAGCCATGTCGTCCTCGACAGGCAGCATCAGCGGCTCGGTCGGTCAGGTAGCACCCTCGTTTGGCATTCCCATCCTTGAAGAGCGCAAACTGCGAATCTTCCTGGTCTATCTCAACACTCTGTCTGTGACGGCTGACTACACCAACCGCATTCTGCGGTCTATGGATGTCGAAGGTCAGCTGCATTTCGACGACGACGCTCAAGTGATATCCGACGCCCTCGAGTCGTTAAGCGTCAACTTCCGAGCCCGCTGCAATGACCTTATCAACGACGGCATCCAAGTCGTCTTTTCCACCGTTATCAACGCGCGACTACGAAACATCTGTTCGGCCATGTTCCGCGACGCTGTATACATGCTGTCACCGGAAGAGACCGAGACGGACGACGAGTTCGGCCACCCACAAACCACTGCATCCCGAAACCACTCCATCAGCGCCAACTTCGCCTACGACTGGAACGCTCTGATGGCCGGCTTCGCACACACGCTTGCGCCCGACAACTACAACAAACTGCTGGTCCTAGTAGCCACGTCGCTCTCGCGGACCATCGAAAAATGGATCTGGTCACTCGAAGGCAAAGTCAACGAGCTCGGCGCCATCCGTCTCGACAGAGACATTTCCAAAATCATCGGCATCCTCACCGAGGGCCGCTACAAAGTCCGCGACAGGTTCGTGCGCGTGGCACAAATCGTCACCATCATCGGCTTCGACGACATCGAAGACGAGCAGGACGACATTGACTGGATCCTGTCCGACGCCGACCGCCAGCGCGCCCGTCTTATCCGTGTAGACCGCTAACTACGTGATGTGCTGTTTGTTGGTGCGCCTCCGGCGGATGGGGCTCTGCCCCAGACCCCGTGGGTCCTCGAGCGGAGCGAGAGGAGAGCCCACGCCTCCGGCGGCTGGGGCGCTGCCCCAGAAGCGAGCAACTTTGGGCGGGAATATGTCTGAGTAGAGGGAGAAGTTCCCACTGAAGCGGAACAGCGGGGCCAGGCCAGCGCTCCAGCCGCCGGAGGCCACCACATCGCGAGCGCCATTCCCGGTGGAGTGGCCCTCCTCGAGCGCAGCGAGAGGAGCCACGGGGTCCGGGGCAGCGCCCCGGCCGCCGGAGGCGTGCAGGGACTCCCTCGAGTGTTGCGAGAGGAGCCTCGGGGTCTGGGGCAGCGCCCCGGCCGCCGGAGGCGTGCAGGGACTCCCTCGAGTGTTGCGAGAGGAGCCTCGGGGTCCGGGGCAGCGCCCAAGCCGCCGGAGGCAGGGAGGAGATTGGAGACAAAATAAATAAATAAATTACATGAGGTAGTGATGCTATTGCGAGCGCTTCCAGCTGGGTACCGGGTCATACTCTTTGGCGATGCGCATGTCGTCGGTGATGCCGATGAAGCGCGGGTGTCCCATGCTACAGGCGGGGCCCTCGGGACAGAACCCCGTGAGGTATTTCGGACACATGACTCTCGTAACGTGTCGGTTGGGGCACTCAGGGCCGCGCTTACAGAAGCCACGGTCGTAGTTCGGACACGGTGGAATCTTGGACTGCGGGTCTATGTGCAGATACAGGCAGTCTGGAGACTGGGTGCAATATCCGTTTCTAGGGTGTTAGCAATGGCAGGAAAATGGGGGACGGGAAGCAGAGCGGAGGTGCGCCAGGGCCTGCCGGCGTCTGCCTCCGGCGGCCGGGCGCTGCCAGGACCCGTGGTGCTCGCTTCGCCAGCTAGCTGGCTCTGCAGGACCACGGGCCATGTTGTCACTGCTGCTGAGTAATCAGAAATCAAATGGTACTCGGCCCCTGGCTTCACAGATTCAGGGACCCAGACACTGCTCTGATCTTAGGAGTATGTTCCAATACGTACTTAGAGAAGAAGGTGCACTCGGGCATTTTCCGTAGATTGTATTCGTGTAGAAACTCGCAGGCATCGCCTTTCTTACACAGGCCCCTCAGCCAGTGCTTACACACGATTTTGTTAGCGTAGTTTGGCAGAATATGCTTATCTGGACAGGCCTTGCCTCGGGGACAGTGACCCACGGCGAAATACCGGCAAACAGGGGCATTGGGATCGATGCCAAACCGGAACTCGTCCTTAAGAAATTTGTCAAACTTGAACTTCACGTCCGCCGTGTCTGGATGAATGATATCCACTGGCATTTTCGTTTCTGGCAGTTCTGCTGATGAAGGTTGGTGTGATGGATTAACTTCATGAACTGAATGTGCACTATAGCTGTTATAGCTGTTGTATTAATGGCATGAGGCGCCAGCCCATTAATAAGCGGCTCAGATCACATGACTCGAACCGCTGCAACGCCTATAAAGGAACGCTCCCCCCACTCTTCGCAAGCTTCTATTCACACAGTGGTGAACAGATATTTGGAGACGATGAATTTAATTTCTATATACATTTGCTAAATATATTTGCTGTATCTCATCTATCTGATTATCTACTGGAAAGGTCTTGTGCTTGGCTGTTACTGATAGCCAATGTAGTAAACGTTTATAAGCAGGGAGGCTGGGATACAGACGTGAAAGCTGTACCAGGCACGTCATTCGCCCCATTGGACGGGCTCTGGGTGTTCGCCATCCCGGTAGAGCCTTTGCGCGCCTCATCTGGGCGACAAAGACGACTCTCCGATCGCCTCCTTGGATACCGTTGGCGGTGGCTCAGATGTGAATCTGACGTGCCACTAAACCTGGACCTCTGTCAGCCGGGGCAGCTTTTCTCACTCCTCTGGAGTCGGCCCCCTCTACCGAGAATCTCAGTAGGAGCCCTGGTCTATGTAGAGTCCCGTCGCCAGCCGCCAGAGGCTCATGAGGAAGTCATATTTGCCTAAACGTTGGCGTACTACACCGGCAAGTCACACATATACAGGGTTAAGCGAGGTTCACGCTTGAAAATCAACGACATTATTCTAGGTATATCATGGCAACAATATTTAAGAAACATAGCCATAAAACACTTTCCAGTGACCGATGTGGTGTCTGGCTGGTTCCACACCATTTGACGAGAGGATCATTATATAGATGTCTTGTATACCTAGCATATGATTCTATGATATCTCGATAGAAGATGTATGACATGTCATACGCATTATATGACACCTCACTGACCGGTACCTCTACATTATCCCAGCTTAGTCTTCCTTAGTAGCCGCAGAGCTGCCAGGTGGGCCGGGTCATATGCGTGAGGAGGGGGTGGAGTGGCGCATCTTGAGCTCTAGCTCGTAGAAAAATAGCGAATCTTGTTCTATAGTATATATCTGAATTTCTGGTGCGTATCGTTGGCAATGTGTATGCTGTCATCGTTCTTGGCCAGTGGACCGTGACGGCGGTCAAGGCCCTGGTTCAGTTTGCTCAGGTAGAAGCGGTATAAGAGAGCCAGGGTACCCGACGCAATGAGAAGCGACGCACAAATCCAACTTCCGATGGTGTAGTACGGTGCCTGAGAGTGAGGAAAGATTCTGGTGCCAATAATAACACCGATCTCGCCAATTACATGGAGGAAGATATAGCTGAGACCTTTTTTAGAGTCAGATCCCTGATTGTCACCCGTCCACGTCATATTGACACTATTGGATGTGTAGATACCAATCGATGCTAGGAACACTGCCAAGTAACGAACAACAGGGCTCGTTTTCACCGTGGCGAGAAGTATGTATCCAACTGCAGCCAGATAAGTGAACCCGATTACAAACACACCTCTTGTTCGTATTCTGTCCGATATAATACACGTCGCTAGCATACTAATGATCGAAATAATGTATGGAGGAACAGTGAAAGCTTGAGACAGCTGATTGCTATAGCCGAATCCCTGAATTATAACCGGCATGAAAAGCGGCAAGGAACTCGAGGCCACATTATGGCAAAACGCTATCAGTGTTGGCAGCCATATTTTAAGATCAATAAAGGATCGAGATAGCACTCCAAAGTTGATACATTTGCCTCCTCTGTCTGCATGACCAACTTGCTTAATGGTCCTGGCTGTCGCGATCAGTCTCTGATGAGGTGTCAAGAAATGTGCTTTGTTCGCACTTTCAGCAATGGCGTAGAATGCTATGAAGCCCCCTAGAATGCCTGGGAGACCATCTATAAGGAAAATAAATCTCCAAGGAACAAATTTCTTCGGTGGAAACTGCGTGACTAGGTAGGCGATGAGTCCAGAGAAGGCAGCAGCCAAAGGAAGAAATGACAAGAAGATAGCATTCCTGCTAGCTTGCTCGTGACGGAAATAGAAAAAACTCAAATAATAGTAGATGCCAGGGTTGAAGAAGGCTTGAAAGGTACCAAGCAGAAATCTTTGTGCAAAAAGGACAGCAAATGTGTTACTGGCTGTCATCGATGTGGCTATCGCACTCCAACAGATGATGGCACAAGGAATGTACAGCCGAGGATTAAGCACCTTCCACAGGAAAATCGACCATTGCATAACAATATACGCAACGTAATAGGCTGTAAGTAAGTCAGCATAGTGAGAGTCTGAAAGATGAAGATCATGGCTCATGCCGGCAGCGTTTGCGTTTCCAATATTGTTCTTCTGCAAGCATGATATAAAGTATATGAAGCAGATGAACGGGAGTAGATGCCTGTCATATTTGCTCACTACACTTTTCTCTTCAGCTGCTGTATACGAGAACGGCTGGCTACTATTCGAATGTTTCTCGTCCAATAGATCTATACTGTCGAACGACCTTATTGTGGCATCGATATCTTCTTGGGTGAGCTCATTTTCAACCTCGTCAAACAAGCTCTTGAGTCCACGAGAATCATGACTATTTCTCTCCATTGCAAACGAGCAAAACAAACCACCTGGAGAAACTCTAGGATAGACATCGTGCTAAGTCGTACTGCCGGCAGCTAAGTAATATATAGCCAAAGCACAGTCATTACCATTAAACAATTTATCAAGATTGTCTCCACACTAGCTAATCAAATCTAAACTACCACCAGAACTCTGATTTGATTAATGTTTCGCAGCTGTTTTATGACATGCTTAGGGGGCGAGGCCATAAGCGGCAAAGAACCCTGCCAGCCACAATAGACCTTGAGATCCGTTTAAAAATGATGCAATAATTCCAGGACCCGGACAAATTCCTGAAAGACCCCAGCCAACCCCAAATAGTGCGGCCCCTAATACGAACTTTGGTGGTATTGCGGTGGAAGTAGGTAGATTCATTTTGGAAACGGCAGCCCCAGCCGGCAGCTTATATTTCCGAATCAAATTTTCTATTAAATTGGGAACAATGCCAAAAAACACTACCATAGTCAGCGAAGGGTCGAACTTGGGCGGAACCAAGGCTAGGAATCCTAAGGTTTTAGATGGTGATGCCAGTCCCGAGATTAGCAGTCCAAGTCCAAATAAAGTTCCCGAGAATACTGAAACTAAAGTTTGCGATAATTTATTAACTTCCAGGCGATTACGGATACCAACTGATAACAGCACTTCAAACAGAACAAGCGGTATTAATATGTAGATTTCTTGAGCAGAGGGATGGGACAGAGTATGACAAGGAACGCTACCGTAAGTTCCACAACCAGCCGGAGCCGTCTGAAAAATCCAGGACGTGAGAGCTGCCACTGAAGAAAATGCCACTGTAGCAACTAAAGATCTTATCGACAATCTTGACAGCCCACAAAGCATATGGCCTGAGGTGCAGCCAGATCCCCATTTCGTTCCGATTCCCGTAAACAGGCCAGCAATAAGCGTGGTATACCCACCAAATGGAGCCAGCTCATTAACAGCACTATAATCAGGCAAATACTGAGGCGCAAAGGCCTTGATGCTAAAAGTAGCCAGAGCAATACCAGCTATCACCGGCAGGTTAAACACAGTTGGGTTCGCCACAGTATTATAAAGAATTGAAGAGCATCCCAAGACCCGTCCATTGCCATATAAAAATGTCGAAGTCGCAGCATGAAGCAGCAGCGCTCCGGCAGCCGACTGTAGATATGTGAACATTTGGAGATCAAATTGATAGTCTCGTTTACCGACCAGATTTATTTAACTGGTTGGAAGTGCATGTCATGAAGTAAGTTATGCGACATCGAAGTTAGCCGCGTCAGCCGTAAATCAGTGGGAACAAGGCGACAGATTTCAGAATCTAACGTTGGGACAGATAGCGAAGTACAATAGATCTGTTCTTATTGCCTACTATAAATGAATGTTAGATCATTTCCGAAGAGTCCAAATATGAATATGAATGAGATTAAGCCTTGGTTCTGCATGAGCTTGCAGGGAGGGCACATGTCAGCGGCGACATGTTTTGCAAGTAATGTGGGAATCGCACTTTTTATGATTTGTTTAAAAGAAAGTGGATGATTTTCAACTACTAATCCAAATTAACCGAAAGCTCTATACAATACAGAATAAAGGAAAAGGAAACAGAATTTTATAAACAATCTTTACAATTTAACATTTTAAGCATTAAGCAGCAGGCTGGTCATCCCAAGTGGTATCAGTCAATTGAGATGGGATGAGACCCTCGCGGAAGTTGAGCGAGTTGGTCTGGTTATAGTTCCAGAAGAAGGAAAGGTATTGAGGGTACTCTTTAGGAACTTCACAAACTGTGGCATAGTCAACCAAGATGGACTCTAGCTTGGCAGTGTAGTTGGTCAAAGAACAAGAGTACCCAGGACCGTCTTGACAGTCCTCGAACGGAATAACAGCTTCGTTGAGAATGATACGAACATAAGTATCTTCCTGAGGAGTGTTGTTCGTGGTACCGTTGATAGTACTGTTGGTACTGTTAATAGTACTGTTGGAACCGTTAATAGTACTGTTGCTGGCACCAATGGGGGCAGAACAAGTCATCCTTTCGAAGACCAGGTGAGCACCCATGGGAACAATGTCCGACATGGTGTAGACAGTATCGTGGACAATTCTATCTGTGGGAAGGTCAGCAGTAGGAACCAAAAGGCCAAGAGCAGCCAAAATGGGAGTAATGTTACCATCGTGAGCAAAGTTCCAGAACATAGTACCGGCAGTTTCAGGACCCTGCTTCATGGCCGTGAGAGTAGCGTTAGCAAAAACGGCACCAGCGGGGACAGTAGAGTTCAGACCTGGACCAGCAAGGTAATAGTACATCAAGGATTGGATGTACTTGAAACTCTGCCACTCATCAAGAGTGAAGACATCGACCCACGGACTGGATGCACGGTTGTTGAGCTCAAAAGGAGCATGCAACATGAGGTTGTACACATCACTAATGTTGACCTGAAGACCAGGGTTCTCAGCATTCAGACGGTCGGCAGCAGCCTGGAATGCGGGGAATGGAGCAAGCTCAGCAGCGGAAACGATCTCGTAGTTGGGTACATCGTTGACTGGAGCGAAACAAGGAGGGGTCAAAGAGTTGGCACCCTCAGTGGCATCCTCAGGAATGATGTTCAACTGAGCAATGTCAGTGTAGTTGTAACCAAAGAAACCCTCTCCAAATCTTCTAGCAGTGTTGATAACACGCTCATAACCAGAACTGAAAATGGGGACCTGGTTGCCGTGCCAGAGGTGGCCGTAACGCGCACGGTACTGGACACCAACGTTATAACCCGTAGCAAGACCAGAGTAAGGACCAGAGTAAGTCTCCTGAGCCCACATGTTGGGATCGTCCAGATAAGTTTGCCACTTGTTGAGGAAAGAGAGAGAACCCGCAAATGTCTTTACATTGGACTTGATCTTTTGGTAAGTCTCAACCATTGGGCCGGCCATGTAAGGATCAGGGTATCTCTCACCATGTCTCATGAGCATGAAGACCTGATCAACCTCACAGTTAGCAGGGGTATTGCGGTCGATACCGTAAGAGGTTCTGTCAGAGTAGGGGCCCCAGCCACCAAAGTGCTTCAGAGCGCTGTTACCATCTTGAAACTCTTGAGAGAATTGCTTCTGGGAACTTGGGGGGCCAAGCTGAGCATTGGCGACAGTGGCACCAGCAAGCAAACCGGCTGTGATGATAGCTGATTTCACCATTGCAATTGGAGTGTGAAGTCTGTGATATCTGTCTGATCTTGACAATTAACTATGGATCCGATGGTATTTATAACGTTCGAGCGGACACTACTATCCCATCGCCAGGATTGCACGTTATTGCATGCTCTGCGTAGGTTTCGGCCATGATGGATAGAGATTCCGGTTCTGGAACAAAAAATTTCCGATCAACATTGGCAGATTACCGAGACAACTTTTCTTAGGATTGTATTGAGAGAGTCAAACCTCATACGACCAAGTAAATAGGGACGATTCCTTCAAGCACGTGTAGCATGGGACGGATTTTTCTTACGCTACGATGTAACTGAGACATAAATTTCCGTCGATTATCGTTAGAACTTGCAGTACTTCGCCGGTGGTTCAGGCATAGCAAATGCACAGTACCCACCGGTCCCACCACCCCTGTGCTCGCAAGATGTCTCGTCAGTGGATGGCGTCTGTTGGCTGCGGTGGGAAGGCTTCACTGACGCACAGAGAACCTAGGACAATGTCTGAGACAAAAACACGTTCCTGAATTAGAAGTACTAATTCGGACGACTGCTTTGGAACATAAAAAGTAAGGTTTAACGTTGCAGGGAAGTCCAATTAAGCTAGAAGAGCTTAGGCTTGTCGATCGAGGTCCGTTCGCCAATTTCCTGATTGGGCAATTGCATCTTGTCAGAATACACTCACATGTGGGGCATGTCGGAGACTTCGGCCGACAGCGTTGTCAAGTGAAGGTTCTCTTGGGTATATGGTCCGATACCGCTTTGGATCTCGGGATACTGCTCCGAAGTCACAACGTATCGAGGCCGCTCACACAAACAAGGGCCTTCTAGGATATTATGTAAAGTGCAGAAGCTTTTTGCAAAAATCCTTTTCAGAGCACGTTTTTCGAGCGAGTATCTGAGAGGGTACCAATAATCGTTATCCATTATACTTCATATTTGATAGTTGCTGGTGATAGATTTTAGGTTTGGTGTTGGCTAGTTCCATACGTCTGGCATTGGTCTGGCTAGAGAGCTAATGAAATTTTGGGCGCCGCCCGAAATGTAACTGACTGACTCCAAGAAGTGAATTTGGGAGAATTATTTCTTAATCGACTTCGATAGAGGTTAAGCTCAACTTAAAGGAATAGCATTGATTTACGTTGCATGCAGCTAACCCAGTTTAGATTCCAACGCTTTTTTGCAACCTAATCAATCTAATCAATCAGTAACTGAAGAAATCAAAATGTTTTTACATTCTAGCTAAAATGACAACGACGAAATTACAATTTTTTACTGTCCGACAGGCTTCTCGTCCCAGGTAGTACTGGTGAGCTGAGATGGGATTTCACCTTTAAGATAGTTGAAAGTAGTGGTAGTGTTATAGTCCCAAAAGAATGAGAGACTCTGTGGGTACTCAGCAGGAACATCACAGACAGTAGAGTACTCAGGGAGAGTAGCTTGTAGCTTAGCAGTGTAGTTTTGCAAAGAACAAGAAAATCCAGGACCATCTTGACAGTCTTCGTGAGGAAGAACAGCCTCGTTGACAATAGTTCTGACATAGACACCCGCATCATATTGTTTGGTAGCATTACAAGTCATTCTTTCAAGCAAGAGATGACCTCCCATAGGAACAAACTCAGAACATTGGTAAATGGTATCGTGTTGAACATACGTTGTGGGAAGGTCCTTATCAGGGATAATGAGACCAAGAGCAGCCAAAACAGGGGTGATATTGGTGTCATGAACGAAGTTAAAGAAAAGCTTTCCTCCGGTTGTGGGACCCTCGTTCATCTTCGCAAGAGTAGCATTGGCATATACCGAGCCAATAGCAGCAGTGGTGTTAACACCAGGGCCCGCATAGTAGTAGTAGAGAAGGTTGTTGGCATAGCCAAAGGTCTCCCACGCATCTCTGGTGAAGACGTCCAACCAAGGGGAGGTCTTTCTCACGTTGAACTCGAAAGGAGCGAACTGTAAGAGATTGTAGACATCAACATTAGTCAAGTTGAGTCCAGGGTTCTCTTCATTGAGACGATCAGCCTCAGCAGCGAAGATTTTGAATGGAGCCAAGTTCTCGGCACTAACAGTGATCCAGTTGGGAACATCGTTGGTAGGAGTGAAACAGGTAGGAGTCAAACTATTGGCACCCTGATCAGCAGTCTCGGGAATAATGTTGATAGCTGCGGCAGTGGAGTAGTTGTAACCAAAGAACCCCTCTCCAAACTTTCTGGCAGTATTGATGACACGCTCATAACCAGAAGAGAATATAGGAACCTGCTCACCATTCCAAAGATGGTCATACCGAGCTCTGTAGTCTGCACCCCTGTTGTAGGCGTTGAGAAGTCCAGCGTAGGGGCCAGAGAAACTCTCCTGGGAAAAAAGGTTGGTGTCAGACAAATAATTATCCCAGTCATTAAGGAATGCAAGAGACCCCTGAGGATTCTTGACGGTCGCTTGAATCTTTTGCAGAGAGCTGATCATAGGGGCAGCCGTGAAACTGTCAGGGTATCTTTCACCGTGTCTCATGAGGAGAAAGACCTGATCAACTTCACATTGCTCAGGAGTCTCTCTCTCAATTCCATAGGACTGTCTGTTGGTGTAGGGACCTAGTCCACCGAAATGCTTCAGTGGGTTGTAACCGTCCTGGATTTCTTGGGAAAATGGTTTTTGAGCAGAGTTAGCACCCAATTGGGCGTTAACGGCTGAGGCACTAATCAATCCGCTGACTAACAGTGACACTAGCATGGCGAGTATGTTTTATGAATTGTTGCTGGTGCAGGAATAAACCAACTTACATTTAAGAAGCGGCCCATTATCTTTATATAAAAAAACCACTTTATCTGGACATAATTGTTGAAGTATCTTGTTCTGACGGTAGATGAGCCATGATTATCTCCACGTGGGCCAAAAAGCTGTCCTGGATTCGAGAAATATCCTTGTGGCTGAACGAATATGTTAAGTTAGGTCGATACTGAGACAGTGGCCTGTCGGTCAAGTACATTTATATTCAACGGTTCCGTCTATACGGATTGGTGCACTCAAAAAAGCAATAACGCACTAACACATGTACGTCACAAGCTTCTCTGCATGCAGAAACACCCTTTTGAGCACGTTGAAAAAGAAAATCTCTAGAAGTTTTCAGGCCGGAAGATCTGTGGGGCATCTTCGAGTCACACGTGGCGAAGAAGTAATTGCATGTGTGGGGGTGGCTCAAACAGTCGAATAAAAAATATCCAGCGGGGGTCAATCGTGGCGCACACAACTGGCCCCAGCCCAGGTCTCGGGGAGAACCAAGGAACCGGGGCAGCGCCCAGACCAGTAATGGATCTGGCCCAGCCTCAGAACCTGCGTGATCAATTTGTAAAATTGTAAAACGTAGTGGCCTAACTCGAGCAGGAGGTCAGATACTACGCTATAGCCAGCGCAACTAGTATTGATTCGATATATTAGAAATACAGATACAGAGCTTTTTGAACCAATAAGTTATTACGGAGAGGTCGACAACGGCTCGACACAGGCGCAGGTTGAAGATACAGAGTCGAGCAAATTGGCCAGCCAACACTTAGGTGTTCATGTAGGTCGAAGGGTCGACACCCTCCTCAGGGAAGGGAGCAATATTGACCTCGAAACGCTCTTGGATCTTCTCAAGAACCTTGGTGTCTTCCTCCGAAGAAACAAAAGAGACAGCGAGACCCTTAGTACCGAAACGGCCGGCACGACCGACACGGTGAAGGTACTGATCGGCCTCAGGAGGGAGATCATAGTTGATGGCCAAGTTAATACGCTCGATATCAATACCACGACCAAAAACATCGGTTGACACACAGATACGCTTGTTGAACTCTTTGAACGACTTGTAACGCAGAATACGCTCCTCCTGAGGAATACCACTGTGCACAGCAATACTGGGGAAACTACACTCGTTGAGCAGCTTGTTAAGTTCGTTGGCACGGTGGGTAGACTTGACGAAGATGATGACCTGGTTGAACTCAAGATTGTCGAGCAAGTCGTTAAGCTTGCGGTTCTTTTCCTTCTCTTCAAGCTTAACATAGTACTGTTGAAGACCGTGAAGAGTCAGCTTGGTCTCATCGTCCACATAGATCTCCAAAGGATTCTGCATGAACTTCTTACAGATGGGACGGATTTCCTGAGAAAGGGTGGCCGAGAACATCATGACCTGCTTCTGGTGAGGAGTAGAACGGAAGATCTCCTGGACATCGCGTCTCATATCAACAGCCTCCAAGACCTTGTCACACTCGTCAATGACAAAGGTTCGCACGTTACCAAGACGAATGTGCTTGTCTCTGACAAGGGCATTCATTCTACCAGGAGTAGCGACAATGATGTGAGGAGCCTCTTCCTTCTTCTTCAGGAGGTCGATGTCCTTCTGAATAGGAGTGCCTCCGTAGACAACGGCAGTACGAACATCAGGAAGGTACTTGGAAAAACGGGCGTACTCGTTCTTAATCTGGTAGGCCAGCTCTCTGGTGTGGCACAACACCAAAACAGAGACCTCTCCGTCAACAGGATCAATCTGTTGAAGGGTCGACAGTACGAACACGGCAGTCTTACCGAGACCAGACTTGGCCTGGCACAAAACATCGGTACCGAGAATCGACTGAGGGATACACACTTGCTGGACTGGGGTTGTTAGTGTCGGTTGGTGCTTGTGGCCACGCGGGCAGTAGAGTCGCCGGGCTTACAGCGAACCCAGAGCGGCGGCCGCCCCGGCATCGGTTGCTAATCGCTCCGCAAAGTTTGGCCGGTGCCGGTATGCGACTTGACCCGTAATTGTGGTTGTGCTTTCGGTTGTGGGGGTTAACGGGAGATCATTACCGTGCTAGCTGCAGTTACTGTATCCATCAATCATAGAGTATGACCAGTGCAAGACTTGTGCAACATGATGTCAGTATAGGTTTGCAACATGGTTGTACTGCTCTGGCCCCTGCTGCTGACATGTTTCCTGTCATTGCATCTTATCATAAGGTTGTCTGTGCATGCTCTAGTCACTGTCTCTGTCCCGTACTCTTCTTTTTCTTGTGCTATTCCTGCAATTGTCACTTCCGCTTCGTCTAGCAATTCACTCATAAACAAATCCACTGTTGAGAACCCGTAGATAATTTCCCGCAGTTACAATGGGGAACCTCATGGTTGAACCATGACAGCCAAAACCGAATTAAGAATGGGAACAATTATGTATAGTCGAACTTGGTTGGTACTTGATAAAATTTAGCGTAATGCAATAATAATGATACCAAAAAGATGTGTCGATTGGACTGGTATTGAACGCTTTAGGCTGGCTGAGACCGCTGGTATTTTTAGAGTGTAAGAAAACACGGCACGATAGACAGAGGAGAGCAGCCCTCGTATACGAATAGACAGCTAAGACAGAAGAAACTTGCACCTCTTAAGATACTTTGGAGCCGGCAGAGAGCACATACCGCATGATGATTGAAGCAATGAGCAAGAGGCTTTGAGCAGGACTACCAGCATGTTCGACATATTTTTGTTCGGGTCCCGTCATTGTCGTTGCCGTTGTAGTAGACCAAGGAAATATAACATCTCACTTGACGCAATCAACGGCCAGACCATGTGTCCAGAACCTGTGTTCAGAACTCATCACCCGCAGCTAGATTAACAACCCCATTTACCCCCAGAAACCTTCAACTTTGTTTTGTAATTACCTTCAGATGGGTGCTCGAAACCGGAGTCCACAATAGCTCTCAATAGTTCGGGCTTGAGCAAGAAATCACGGAAACCTGTGGAATGAATACCGACGTAAGAACCCTTCTTATCGCCATCCTCTTGCTTGACATTGACGCCAGCAGCGGCAGCGTCAGTCGAAGCAGCTTCGGGGGCTGGGACGTTGACCACTTCCTCGGTATCCGAGTAGTCGAGGAGTTCTTCTTCACCTTCGTGAGACATTGTTAAGAGCTAAACTGTTGTTGTATGTTAGATTCTATTCAACATTTTATTCGAACCGAATGCGAATGCCGAGGCGGAAAATCTGTGAATCAGATGGGGGAGATATTTGCAGAATCAACGGGAGTCAAGAGTATGAGTGTGCAGAGCAGGGTGTCAGGGTGTCGGAGGTATGCTGATACGCTGAAGTCAGTTTCCGGGAAGTCGCCATACCCGGAGTACTTGTCAGATCCGAACACATAACTGAAACCACCGCAAAACTTTACCTGCTCGTCGTATCACATAACGCAACGGCAATCAAGAACAAAAGTATCATCACATTGTGAGGTCCTTTATGCTGGTTATTCCACGTCACTGTAATAAATCGCGTGATTTCAAATCAACTCATGTCTCGTTTTCTCCAGGCATTTTTCTTCAATGCTAGTACCCTAGACTTCGATACCATCCACTGAGCCTGCTTTCCGATGTCTCGAAGTTGCGGCACGCTTAAACCGGTCGGTACTATCGGCCATGAACTGAAGCTGATTACACGGAGAACAATCTCTAGCACAGCCAACACAACATGCTCCAGCAATCGCTGTATCAGCATACGTTGTATCCAACATGCGTTGTGTCAAGACAGGTGTGTATGTTATGTCAGCTGTGCCACAGTGTATCAACACAGCAATCGCGGATCAAGGACAGAGCCAGTGCCTGACTCTTCTAATTCAGGAAGACAGCAGGAGTACCAGGCAGTATCTTTCGGCGTACTACCGTGCCCTTCATGAGCACTCCAGCATTCGACGACGGAATTCGATCGCACTCAACCGAAAGTGAAACGACGACAGAGAGAAGACACGACACAATCACCCAGGACCTGTCGCAATCGCGGCACACCGGGCGGCGACTCAACCGCCTGCTCTAACACACTCGGCGACTCGTTTCGCTTGTTTACATACCAAATACGACGCGATCCACTTACTCAAAGCACGACTGGATATCGAGCTTCGTCTGCAATAATAGAACGTGAAGGACGGAAAGTGCGAATAGTCCCTGCACCCGCAAAATATCGACCCCGATCTGATCGGGCCAGCCGCACGCCCGCCAACCAGAAATTTCACGCGTGTCAGATCCGACCCGAACCTTCTTCCCGGCTAACGCTTCCCAAAACGGCAAAATTCGGCCCCGCCAGCCGCCGCTTCACGGCTCGTCCCGCGAAATCGGGTCGCCTCCGGCGGTTTCTGGGGCGCTGCCCCAGACCCCGTGGCTCCTCTCGCTACGCTCGAGGAGGGTCATTCCCGGGAGCGGCTGCTCGCGCAGCGAGCACAGCTGGTCTGGGCCAGCGCCCCAGCTGCTGGAGGCATCCCTGTGCGCCTTGGGCTGGCGCTGGGGCGCTGCCCCAGACCTCGTGGCTCTTCTCGCTGCGCTCGAGGAGAGCCGTTCCCGGGAGTGGCTGCTCGCGAAGCGAGCATAGCGGGGTCTGGGGCAGTGCCCCAGCCGCCGGAGGCGCGTGGGCCAGTGCGAGGGTGAGGAAAGACTGTTCATTATCGTAGCTCTTGGATCTTGCTGAGGGCTTTGGGGTGCTTTTGGGCAGCGGCCTTGTAGTACCATTTTTTGGCCTCGTCGCGGTCGACTTTGACGCCGATGCCCACTTCGGAGAAGTAGCCGAGCGCGTACTCGGCCTTTGCGAGTCCCTTTTCGGCGGCCTTGCGGGCCCACAGGTACGCCTCGGTGTCCGACTGCTGGAGGATGCCTTCCGAGCCTGTCAGGTACCAGCCGGAAAGAGCCAGCTCGCTTTCGGGCTCGCCCTTCTCGGCAGCGCGACTGTACCAGGCTATGCTTCGTTTGGGGTCGATGGCACACCCCAGCGTGCCGTACTCGTAGCAGCAGCCTAGCCGGAACTGAGACGGTGGGTATCCGAGTTTGGCCGCCTTGACAAACAGTTCGAACGCCTTGTTCTCGTCTTTGAGCAGCATCGAGGATGTGCCCAGGTCGTTCATGGAGTCGTTGATGTACGAGTTGGCTCGCTCGTACAGCAGGCCCAGCTCGTGCACTGCGTGTGGACTGTCAGCATCAGCTTTGTCGGCGGCTCGCTGGAGCCAGGTAACTGCCTCCATGAGACTCTTGGATTGACCTAGTAGTCCGTTCAAACTGATCATGCCCAGCTTGTACATGGCCGACACATCGCCCATTTGAGCAGCTTTTTTGTACCACATGACAGCTTTGGCCGAGTCCCGTTTGGTGCCGGCGCCGATTTCGTTGCACACCGCCACACGGTAGGCAGCCTCAGCCTGCTCAAGCTTAGCGGCCTTCATGTAGAGCTCGTAAGCCTTCTCGTGGTCCGTCTCCAGTCCCAGACCACCCGAACTGTAGTTAGATGCCAAGTAGAATACAGCGTCTGCGTAGGGGTTGCTACTGAGCTTTTTGACAATTTTGTAGGCCTGGGTGATCCAGGCTTCGCGGTTGCGTCGCTCGGTCTTGGAGTCGACCCGGGCATTGGGCTTGGCCACGGTGTTCGAGTCAGAATACTCGCGAGTCAGTTTCTGGCTGGCCTCGACCAGCTTTTTGGCAAAGTCCAGCTGTAAGCTCGGGTCATTGTTTCGCAGCTTAGCCAGTTTACGGATCCGCTCAAACTCGTCAACCGTGAGGACCTTTGGTTTGGCATTGGGGGGTACCTCATTCAACGGGTCTACTGAGGTACGACTGTTGTACTGCCTCACTGGTGGAGGTTTGGAAGATTCGGCTTGGCCGTTGGACGAGTTAGACGAGTGTTGCGAAGAATTGCTATACTGATGCTGGTGTGCACTGGGTTCCGTCGGTTGTACATATTTCTGAGAAGGACCAGCATGATGTGGACCATATGTCGAGGGCTGTTGAGAGTAATTCGCATGCTGCTGACTTTGTGCTGTGGCAGGTGGTCTGTTGGCTCCGCCATTTCTATTAGCGCTTGGATCCGGCGGCGATGGCTGTCTGTTGGTCTCACTCTGATGAGGAGGTGCCCTTGGTGGACCAGTCTGCTGGTGTCCATACTGATAGTCCTGCTCGTAACTGTGGTCATAGCGGTGACCGCCGACGCTGTTCCCACCGCCGAAGCTGTTCCCAGCCTCTTCATCGAGATACAGGTTAACCACGTCATTGGCCTCGGCAGGAGACGCGTTAGTATCGGCTATGGCTCTGGCAACAAAGGGGCTGTTCGGGTCGTTGTCGCTGGGAGGAGGTGGAGTGTGCACTGAGGAATATACATCGTCGTCATCGTACAGCTGAATGGGCGACTCGGGCAGATCCTTGCGGTACTCCGCTGCTAGAGGTGAGATGGGTGATACGCCGATTGTCGATGCAGGGGGGATCTTGTTAGTCGAGATCTTGGCTGGTCTGTTGTTAGGTGCGGCCGCTTGGTAGAATGTCGGGCTCGTTGGGCTGACTAGCGCTGGTTGCTTATTTGAATTATAAGACTCTGGCGGATAGTCTGTGTACTGAGTGAAACTAGGGTTGCTATGGCTGCTGTGATCATTATAGACCTGGTTGTCGTAGCCTGCATCGTATCTATCGTTATTCACAGCAGGAGTAGAATATGAACGGCCTCCAGGTCCACGAAACTCACCTGGCCGACCTGAATTGCCACGTGGGTCACCACGCGAGTCGCCACGCGTATCGCTCGTACTGCCACTCGACCGGTGTCGCGGTCCCTGAGAACGGGCTGGAGAAGCTGATTCTTGAGATACCAGGCTGTGGTGACTCAGGTCGGGCGAGTAATGAGTTGGCGCCGGAGCAGCATGCGAGCGATGGGCGCGGTTATCGGAAAGTTCGGGCTGCGAGGCCGAGTACCTGCCTCCAGTGCTGTTCACGTTCTGTGACCGACCGTAAGGACCCGGTCCTGTGGCCATGGCTCCGGGGACGATATTCTGGTCTCGATATCCATTTGACAACGACTGTGGGAGCGAGTTCTGTCTCGACGCACCATAAGGACGTTGACCAGGACCAGTGCCAGCAGGATAGTCACCCTGCAAAGGCTGCCGGCCATAAGCAGTCTGGGCCTGTTGTTGATAGTACTCTTGTCGCTGGTTCCCTTGAGAAGACGGCTGCTGCTGGGACTGGGAAGAATACTGCTGTGGATGGTACTGTTGTTGCTGAGAAGCATGCTGTGGAGCATTCTGTGGAGCGTACTGCTGCTGAGCATGCTGCGGAGGATACTGTTGCTGGGGCTGTCTCTGAGGAGGATAATTCTGCCTAGGCTGGCCGTGAGAGCTATGCTGCGGTTGTTGCTGATACTGTGGCTGCTGCTGCTGATATCCCTGGGAATACTGGTCCTGATGGCTCTGCGGTTGCGGTGGCAGCTGCGCTTGTGAGCCCAGGCCATGGGACGAGTGAGATTTCTGCATTTGGGGCCTTCGAGGCGGAAATTCGAGCTCTGAAGCGTGGTGGCCTACGCTGTGAGCCGCTGGAGCTCTATGGCTCTGAGAAGGTGCAGCTGGCACCTGTGCACTCGACGGGTACTGGCCGCCCGCGGAATATCCCTGGTTCGGTCTCCATTGCTGGCTCTGGCTGCTACCACCGCCGCCATATCCACTCTGAGGAGCAGGCTGTCTGTAGCCCTGAGCCTGTGGAGGGGGAGCTCCTCCTGGCCTTCCAGGAAACCCTCCCGTGGGGCTACGCAAGGGAGGTCCAGTCGGGCTCTTCAGCGGAGGGTTCCCTGGCGGATACGCTCCATGGCCAGGGTAGCCTGGGCTTTGTTGCTGCTGACGCTGCTGTGGCCGCGGAGCGGCGCCCTGGCGAGAGCCCTGTGCCGGTGCCTGGGCCTGGGCTTGCGGCTGCGGAGAGTACTGCGGATGATAGTGCGACATGCTCGCGTCGCCAGTCGTGAACCTCGAGAATCACTTCCCACGCTCGTTCCCACAATCCACACTAGATTCCACGCGAGGCTGGAACGGCGAGATCCGAGAGCGGAAGCCTGACTGCTCGCCTCGCGCCTGGATCAAAAGTCTAAATAGAGTTCTGGCCTCGACGTCGGCTCTCGTCTGCTCCGTTAGTTCTGCACCCATTGGCAGTGGGAGCACGCCTCCGGCGGCCGGGGCGCTGCCCCCGGACCCGTGGCTCCTCTCGCTGCCGCTCGAGTCGGGGCGGGCATGTCTGACGCCTCCGGGCTGGAAAGTGGACGTCTGACAGACTCCGATTTCGCGCCGCAGTGCTCTAGTTTCGCTTTCGCTCAAGCCGGCAGAACATCCCTCCAGTGCCCGGGACGCTGTCACAACCCCCTACGTCCCATGGCTCTTCTCGTCGGGCCCTACTCGGGCGCTGGGTCCCGACGGATCTGGTGTCCGAACTGCCCGCAAGCCAACGGCTCCGCGAAGCGGGGCACAACGGGGTCTGGGGCAGCGCCCCAGCCCCGCCGGAGGCGAATCCCCACAACCGGGGCCGGCACCGAGTTCTCAGTCCTACCTTGAATAGTGCGTCCAGCAGAGTCCGTGTCACGCGGGATCTGTGACGAGATACGCGAACGGGGATCACCCGCGATCTGGGTCGTCGGCTCGGGAGCAATTGCCGAGCTGTTCGCGGGAGCCGCTTCCGAAGTTCTCAGTCGCTTGGGTCTTTGTGTCAGGCAGTCGTGCGCACTGGCGTGCCGGGCGAATTTTGTCGAGGTCCGTCCGGGTCAGTCGTTGGGTCTGGGTCTGAGAAGCGATTCCGGGCCAAATATCACGGCTTCTGCGTCGCAAAAAATGTGGAGACCCGATCCCCAGCGCACATGCGGTTAAGCGCATGTTGGCCTGCATCGCGCCCGAGCCCTCTCGCCGACCATCCGCAGTCGCCTGCTCCGTCCGGGCGGTTGGACCTGCCTCCGGCGGCCGGGCGCTGCCCGGACCCGTTGTGCTCGCTGCGCGAGCGTGACTCCCTGTGTGGTGGGATGCCGACAGGCCTGGTGGTAATCCCCACGCCTTCGGCGACTAGAGCTCTGTGTCCCAGACCCCGTGGCTCCTCTAGCTCGGCCTGAGGAGGGCCACTCCCAGAAGTGGATGCTCGCGAAGCGAGCACAACGGGTCCGGGCAGCGCCCGGCCGCCGGAGGCTACCCTTAAGTCGCGGTGCGGTGCCCGCCCGACAGGGACGGAGGGCCATGCCAGAAAGCGGTATCTTGTCAACTGTGCTGCAGTTTAAGTCGGGACAGAGTTGCATAAAACGAGACCGCTTACTGAGGTTGTCTGATCAATTAGCTCAGGTCGTTTCTGTCGTTGACATTTAAGCTTTTTTGCTACAGGCCAGGCGCGTACAATGGCATTCAACAGCGAGACGACAGCGGAGTAGGTGGCCGCGGAGTTCGCCAGGCAGATTCAGGGGAAAACCGTGAACTACCTGGGGTGGTCTTGGAGCATACACGGCCCTGGCTATTGCCCGGCACGGGGCCGCTAAGATCATTCTGGCTGGCCGGAAAGTCCAGGCTTTGGAAGACACCATTGCTAAAATCCACGCCGAGGTGCCCTCAGCCAAGCTCTCCCCACTGGTGATTGATCTGGCCAGTTTGAGGTCGGTTCGCGCTGCCGCCGAGGAAATCAACTCGGACCCGGACATTGACCACATCGACGTCCTTATAAACAATGCTGCTGTCATGGCAGCCCGTTTTCCAAGACCGAAGACGAGTTCGAGAACCAGTTTGCCAGTAACCATCTGGGCCACTTTCTGTTCACCAGTCTGATTCTCGACAAAATTCTAGCTTCTAAAGCCCCTCGTGTTGTCAATGTATCGAGTGGCGGCCACCGTTTCTCACCGATCCGCTTTCACGATATCAATTTCAGCGACGGCGACAAGTACGTCCCGCTTCAGGCATATGGCCTGTCCAAGACGGGTTCAGCTCATATTTTTCATCGTAGTCCAAAGCGAGAACTGTAGCGTGGCACATACATTCATATCGTTAACCCTTGCACCGTTGATATACCTTTTTACTATATGAAATTCAAAGAGCAAATCCGTACGAAGATGGTCTTGCTCGGCTTGAAAGCCAGTCAAATCGACTAAAGCTTCAACAATACCCGTCAGAGTATATTTTGTAGTAGAAATTGATTTAGCTTTCTCTTCTATGATTTTGAAACCGTACAGCTCACAAGCTGCCAATAACATAACCCACTGTCGGAAGGCCAAGGATTTTCAACATTCTGACGGAGGAGCAGATGCTGGGCATATTTACACATTGCAGCGAAATGAAGAGGAATCTTTTCCTTGTGCCTACACTTGGCTCTAAACGCGGCCTTCCTCTACCAATGTATTCTTGCTATTATTTTTCGCTATATATGTACTAAAACTACGACATTTTCTTCTTTTTTGGCCAGCTGCTGTCTCACCAATAATGCAAGACATGTAGCCCTGTAATTTTGCCCTAAAATACGGTCGCCGAGCGGTCTCGTGCGGATTGTGGTTGCAAAAAATGATTGTCCAGCGGGCACTGGTTACTAATATGCTTGACGACCTGTAACCTCATTAAGTCGGCACGACTCTACATAGAGTGGACCAGTTGGTCCTTTCCGGCATCATCCCAGACGCGGCCTTTTAGTACCGTGATATGGACTCAGTGTAGAGCCTACCAACGCTCATAGGCAAATAAAGTGGTGAGGGCCGGACAACTTGTTTATAAGCTATGTTGGCCTGAGCGCAGTCGCTGCAAACACACTCGCCCCGCACGCTACCTGTACCTAGATTTAGTCTTTTGGAGAGCGCTCTCCGCGAGTTTACGGTGATAAACAATCAAGTCTGCAAGCTGGCCCTCGCCCTGTAAAGGAGTGGATATAATAGTAATGAACTATGGGATATTAGTGCTTAAGAGACATCGGGTCAATGGAACAAATGTCGTCAGTCTACGTCTCCAAATTGTCAGTCACTTCCAAGCAGTTCGCTGCTGACGAGCTCAGACTCCAACCATTTTCAAATTGCCCAAATCTATTTTTTACGTGATTTTTAAAGCCTCAAAGATGCCACAAATGTGATATGTCGCTGTCGCAGACACAGCATCACGCTAATAGCCTGTATCTGGCTTGCATTGCTGCACAGCCGACATGCTATAAATTATACCCCTGATTAAATGCTTTTGTATCAGAAGATCCGATGCAGGTTTGCTTGTCGCTGTTAGCTGATTAACGCTTGTAAAGCAGCAGCGGTAAAGCTATGTGACATACACGAATCTGACTTGGAGCAAATCAAATCTTACCCGCGCTCAACCAGCGCTCACCTCTCGCCGGTTTCTCAACAAGGTGGCGAGTGATACGAAAATTGCCGACTTCAGCGAGATTCCTATGAGATCAGGACCAACCCCTTCCCCTCTTCCCGACTCAGCTGACACTCAGCGTTAGTGCCATGTGGTCCCGAGCGCAACTGGGCTGCCGGAGTGAATGCACATACCCAGCTGCGCCCTGACACAGGCTACCTACCAAAAATGTTTTGAACGCTTTGCGAGTTCTTCATCGTCTCGCGTTCGGGCTATTCCCAGATAAGTAACTATCCAGCCGAGAAGCCGTGAGGGGAGATAAATAGGCGTGATCTAGAAGGGAGAAGACTCGGATATAATAACTATCAGGGGCAAAGACTGCAGTACTGATATCTGGACCAAGGAGAGCACAAGTCGACAGGGGGAGCCTCTCCAATTTTATCAGTATTACCGCCAGGCAGTTTGCTACTGACAAGCTCAGACTCGAACCATTTTCAAATTGCCCAAATATATTTTCTACGCGTTTTTAAAGACTCAAAAATGCCACAAATGTGATATGTCGCGAACACAGCATAATGTGCATCCTGGCTTGCATTACATTGCAGCACAGCCGTCATGCATAAACTATACCCCTGATTAACACCGAAGTTACCTAACCTTGATCCCATATAAATATATGTGAGGCCTTCGTGACATGTCACTTGTGGTCGCACATTTTAGGCATTTTCAAAGTAGTATAAGTAGAGCAGGAATCTGTGTGTTTTCAAAATGTCGTCGCCAAATCATTTCGATCGGATCAAGCAGGAATTGGCTCCAGCATACGTGTTCCGAGTGTCTGACACAGGAAACCAAATACTGGAGACACTCAGAAAGCTCCCTGAAAAGGGTGACAGTGACTTTGCCTATCTCGAGTTCAGTAGTTCTGACAAGGCACGCAAGAAAGCTTACTACCTCAGTCAGTTTTTGCATTTTGTCTGCGAGGTTAATAAGACTGCAGTCATAGTCAAGATGCCTGGTCGCCATCATAGGGTGGCCAGCCTGTATATCTTGATAGGCGTGTCTTCCAATTTTGATCTCATTGGATGGCAATTTCAAATGGCTGGTGATGGAGATTTCGATCATGTGGATGATGGTGGCCAGACTATTCCTGATGGTGCATTACGTAGACGAGGTGGGGGACTACCCGTCGTTATTATGGAAATTGCTGTCACCGAGACAATTACCAGTCTCCTTCAGAGTGCTCTTGAATGGCTCTCAAGGGGTTATAATCTAATCGTTGTTGCAAAGGTATTCAGAAGACTTAACGGTCCTGGTCGTTTCCGTGTAATAAGCGTCGCTTTTGAGACGTTCTCTGCGCTTGACATCATTGACATCCAAAGGCAACAGGCTGCTGCTGAACATAATGAAGCAGATGGTCATGCTCAGATCAATCCAGCTGTCCCTCCCCCAGTACCTGGAACTCCCTTTGAGGTAACAGCAAATATGGTGGCCATAGAGTATCAGAGCGTTACTGTCACTGCCAACGCCGTAACTGGGGAGCCAGAGATTGTGGGAGCTAGGCAGCAGGCTTTGAGACGGCGAGCGGATACATTGAACATGGTGACACCCGAAACCCAGCAACGTATTGCCGACATAGAAAATCGCCAGCATGAGGGGGGTGGAAACCTTATGGCTCCGATCGCTGCTTTTCATGATATTCTCGTTGATCCCACCGTTAATCCTGGATTGCGGCGATTCCCTGAGGGCCAGCAAGAAATCGTCATACTGACCCAGGAACAAATGATTCGCATTTTTACCGAAATTAATTGGGCGCAACCGCATGAATAAACAAAGGCTATTTTCCAGTCTATTTGAAATTGGTTTAAGCGTTACTTGCTATTTATTAATATTACTGCACGTGTTCTTCTTCTTTCTGTCCCACCGTTGTTTCGAACAACGAGCGAGTTCGCACTCTGCAGAATTTGCCTACTTCATTGTAACGGCTGGTATGATTCGTGGCAGAGCGTTCTAATACGGATGGAACTCCATCATGAGCGGGTTTATATTATCCATGACATGACATATTGAAAATTTAGAAAGCATTTCTGCTTGAAACATGATCAGCTCCTTCTTCTAAACAATCTTCCCCATATAGGCGTTGGCAGCTTAGGATTACATATAATTCATATGACGTTCGATATCACGATATCAGTAACCAGAGAGCCACTCTAGTACTCCGTATGTTGGTCTTTAGTTTGATCCAATTGGTCAAAACTTCATCAGAATCATCTTTGTTTGCCTCATCATGGTCAACATAGAACTGACTCACGCAATTTACAAAAGAATTCTCCAGAGTATTTAGCACATGATTCTCGCAAACGTGGGTAGTACTTGTCTCGCAGTTCTTTTAAAGCTCCCCTGTAGTCGTTCTCCGTAAAATAATTCATGCTCTGGATATGGATCTCATTACCCTTATCTTCGATCTCCTTGCTGGTAGCTCGCCAACATCCTGTTAACAAGAGAGCCGAACAAGAGATACGCGCCCCAGGGCCTGGTCACCTTCAGACTGCACCCAGGCATCATCTCCACCAATCTGGCCAGACACACCGATATCGAGGCCATGGGCTTACCCCGGCGTCGACTACAATGGCAACCCCACCTTCACCCCAGAACACCTCAAGTCCATCGTGTTCAAGACCGTCTCCCAGGGCTCGGTCACCACGCTGGTCGCCGCCCTCGACCCCACCATCGTCCAGTACTCCGGCAGCTACCTCAACGACTGCGTCGTCAACGAAGACTCCTGCCACCCCTTCGCCAAGGACATGGACAGCGCCCACAAGCTCTGGACCCTCATTCAGCAGCTCGTCTCCAGGGCGTAGGAATACACCCCGGCTGGCTCCCCCGCTGCCCCACGACCTGCTCTCCCCTGACCGGTCGCGCCTCCGGCCGCCGGGGCGCTGCCCGGACCCCGTAGCTCCTCGGGCGGAGCTCGAGGAGGGCCACTCCCGGGAGCAGCCGCTCGCGAAGCGAGCACAATGGGCCCGGGGCCACGCCCCGGCGGCCGGAGGCACGTCCCGGTCTCGGGCTCTATGCCCCGGCCGCCGGCAGCACGTTCCAGCTCAGTCCGGCTGCAGCCGCCCGCGGAGGATCCACCGAGCAGGCCTATCATATCTCTATCTGATAAGCTGCCGATCTGATAAGCAGGGGTATGGAGATCGATCGCCTTGTATGTATATATATATATCTCTGTACATGACAAGTTCGCTGTCTGATCTGGCTTGATAAGTTACCTGTGCAGTTGAGTTCTGACTGTACGTTTGTTTGGTTCTCTTTCTCTCTGGGTTGTCTAGTGCTGCTTTGCCTATGTCGCGAGTCATTCGATCGAATCAGGTTCTTCTCGGAGACGAGCTGGTTCCTGCTCGGATTGTTATCTCGGCCGATGGCAAGATTCAGTCTGTGGAGAAGTTGGTCCTAGGAGCTGATAGCAGAAACAGCTCAGGCTCGGAAGAGACGGAGTTGCCTGTGACTGACTATGGAGATCTGGTGATTCTTCCCGGTCTGGTGGACACTCATGTGCATTTGAATGAGCCTGGTCGAACGGACTGGGAGGGCTTCGAAACCGGTACCAAGGCAGCAGCAGCGGGTGGAGTCACTACCGTCATTGACATGCCCTTGAATGCAATTCCCCCTACTACCACTGTGGAGAACCTGCACACTAAAATCAAGGCTGCTAAAGGCCAGACATGGGTGGACGTCGGTTTCTGGGGTGGAGTCATCCCAGGCAACGATGAGGATCTTGTGCCATTGATCCAGGCTGGCGTCAAAGGTTTCAAGTGCTTTTTGATGGAGTCGGGCGTCGATGAATTCCCGGCCGTAAACATGGACGATGTCAAGAAGGCTATGTCCAAGCTCAATGGTCATCAGACCATTCTCATGTTTCATGCCGAGATGGACAAGGACGCTTCCTCTGACGATGACGCTCACAGCCACAGTCACAGCCATGAGCATGACCATGACAGCCATGATCATGAGGTCGATAATGGTAGCCTTAAGAGCGGTCACGACGACACAGACCCCACACACTACGAAACCTTCTTGCGATCCAGACCTGACGCCTTTGAGACTACAGCCATATCGGCCGTTATTGAAGCCGCCTCGACGGCGCCTGACCTCAATCTCCACATTGTGCACCTGTCATCTGCCCAGGCCGTCCCTATAGTTGCTGAAGCACAGAAAAAAGGCATCAAATTGTCTGCCGAGACTTGTTTCCACTACCTTTCGCTGGCTGCTGAAAACGTACCTAACAAGGCAACCCAATACAAGTGCTGTCCGCCAATTCGAGACGCTGCTACACAGAACGCTCTGTGGGCTGGTCTCAAGGCCAACACCATCGAGACTATTGTGTCTGATCACTCACCATGTACCCCCAACCTGAAGCTATTTGACTCAGGTGATTTCATGGCAGCATGGGGTGGAATTTCCAGCGTGGGACTGGGACTTGTGGTCTTATGGACCGAAATTCAGAACAAGCGCAGCTCAGCAAACATCACCTTGGCTGATATCTCGCACTGGACCTCATTGAACACCGCCAAGCTGGTCCACCTAGAAAAATCCAAAGGTTCTATCGAAATCGGAAAGGACGCAGACTTCTGCATCTTCGACCCTGCTGTAAAATGGAAGCTTGACCAGACAAAGCTACAGTTCAAAAACAAGCTCACTCCTTACCACGGCAAGGAGGTAACTGGCCGTGTTATCGAGACGATCCTAGCTGGCACTTCCATCTACAGATACGACTCAGGCTTCGCCTTAGAAGAGCCAACCGGGAAAATTCTACTCTAGATGGTAATGTTTGAGCCCTGCTGTCTTCGCTTCGCAGACATAAACTTCACGGCATAAAGATAGTACTATCGCTGTTAGGCTATATTTTTCGCACCCAAATGAAACGAGTCTGACAGGGGCGCTGGGTGCGATATACAAAGTATATATAGTTTCACGATGGAATTCGAAATCTATATATATGAGAACGCCAAATACTAGATAAAGCAAGGATCCACTCGGCCTGAAATAGTGATTGGAATAGTTATTGACATACATCGTTTTCTTGGCGTTCTTGCTAGAACTTGCGCTCCTGCCTTCGAGAGCTAGCGGTCGCCTTCTTTCATAAGGCGCATCCGTCTCTCATAAGCTAAGATAGTATCATCTCTGCGATAAATAGCTAGTAGCGGTTTTTCCCCGGTCCGTTGGTAAGCCGATGTCAAGATATTCTAAAACCACAGGACTGAAATAAATGCAAAGGTGACTAAGGGCGCTCAGATCTACCCCTGTTCAGAAAGGAAGTTTCTTGGGAATTCGGCCGAAGTCCTTTTGTTTATGAAATATCGGAATTTTGTTGTATATTAGAGGGCTCTAATTTTGATTAAAATTATTATTTCGAAAGCTGGGGACTAAGCCCACTCCAGATGAGCTGGCTCGTAAGCTATTGCTCCTTGTTCTGCCATCAAGTAGTTGCCGCGGCTCTGGTGGTCCCTCGAGGGCCTCCAATACATTCTCAAAACTTGTGTTAGAGCTCTATTTAATTCCAAGCATGCTACATGTTTTGACAGTGATATACTCTCGTCACCTTACTATGGCTAAAGTTGCATGACCATGCATGACCATGGTCATTTACTACCCTTACCTGCTAGCCTGTAGTTACCCCTGAACTTGCCCCTCTCGTCACCTCACCGACTCACACGCGTAACATTTGATAAAACTTCCCAGCAACGCGACGACCAGCAGGTTAGCATTGAACATTGTGAGAATATGGAACAGGTGGCCGCCAATGCCTATGGTGATAAATTGAGAAACTGGGAGCAAGGAACATAAGTTTCATGTACGCTTGTAGATTGAGTCAATGAAATAGAATAATTATAATCAGCCTGATAACGGAATGATGTTGAAAAGTATGACAAGAGTATACTCACAAAATCATTTTTAAAGAAAGTTAAATCCAAGGGAGAGGCGAAATGCGATAAGTGGGAGTTAAATACTACTTCCATTATGTAGAGTCATACAGGTATTGAAATACCGTCGTCTGTTTAGTTGGGAAATGTGAGTATGTGTCAATACCGCTTAGAAAATGAGCAGCAAGTAGGAGCTCACACTAATGAACAATGAGACAAGCTACGGTGTAGGTTGCAGGCAGTTTGATTGGCTCTGTTGGTAGGGTAACCACTGAGACGAGCGGAGCATTTGGAGAACATTGAATGGTGAATGCTAGTGGCATATTTTCAGGCATACTTGCATCAACAGCACTACATAAGAGATTACTCGGCGTTTATTCTATATACTAGGTCGTCCAGCCAAGGCCATCCATGACGATGGTAATTGGGCCGGGTAACTTGACAGCAGAAGCCAAAAACCGGGTAACAGCGGTCTAGTCTTATAACAATTTGAGGTTTTATTCATCAATTAAACTAGTAAGCTCAAGGAAAAAAATAAATAACTCGACCGCATTGCACACTTCAAACGAGTATTCCATAATACTCAGTGCGCGGATACTGCTTAGCCAGCTGCGGCCACTGGACTATAAAACGGTCGGCAAGAGGCAGCAACAGCTTTCCAGACAGCGACAAGCTGTTGACGCGAGCCAGCGACTCGACGTACACTATCCGCGCCGACCCTAGGCCCAACACCTGCCAAAAAAGTTAGAAAGCCCTCCTCGAGCACAACTCGAAGAGCTGCGGGGTCTGGGGCAGCGCCCCGGCCGCCGGAGGCACTCCCAGTTTGCCTCCGGCCGGGCTTGGGCTCTGCCCCAGACCCCGTAGCTCGCTTGGCTCGGCCGCTTCCAAGAACGGTCCTCCTCGGGCACAGCTAGAGGAGCGGCGGGGTCTACCCAACTAACACTGACCACCTACCACTCACCTTGACCAGAAATGCAGCTCCACAGAGCATAACACTCGTCCCGGGCCCGTTCGTCACAATCTGAACATCAGTTAGTGCCAATTCCTTGCTCGCTCCAAATTCAGCGTCACGGGAGACCTCCCGGCACTCTCCCGCCCCTAGCAACCTCCTCGAGGGGAGCGAGAGGAGCCACGGGGGCTGGGGTAGCGCCCCAGCCCCGCCAGGGGCGGGCGGAAAGGCGGGCCAGCACTGGGCAGGCTCGCTACCAAGTCGCCACCCAGTCCAGAAACAACTGGATCATACATACAACATCAGGTCCAGTGAGCAGCAGGCGGCAGCAGGCCCATAGGGATATCGCACTGCTAAAGGAGGTGGACAGCCAGCTCTGGCCGACGGCTCGGGCACGCGGTATCTGGAACGGCCGGCACTGGCCCACACCATGGCTCAGCTCCTCGTCCACTTTGAGAGCCTTGGTAATGGATATAGTGTCTTCAGGGCTATATACCCAGGTCCGAACAGCGTAGCTCGCAAGGTCAAGGTCTTTGATAAGTCGCAGCATCTCGCCGGTGTGGCCGCCTGGTAAATGTTAGTTGATGGATATCCGGCGACACTGGCATTGCCTCACATCCCGTGGCTTCTCGAGCTTCGTTCGAGGAAGGCAGGTGGGTGTGCTCGGTATTCAGATGGCGGAGAACATACCGGATCCGAGGAGGATCATGAGATGAGCGGGATGAGTTCGTCGGCTCACGGGCTGCGACCCGACCGAGCTCAGGACCACGACCACCCGCCACACCAGCACCAAGGCAAGTAGACTGCCCATAAGCAGTACTGATAGCATCGGCCGGGAATTGACAAAGTTGGATCGATTGTAGTGTATATATAGCCTGGATCCTGTCGTCATCAGATCTGTTACAGTTCAGGGGGAATGCACGGCTGACTTCTGGCTAGCGACAAGTACGAGTACAAGGGTCAAAACGTTTTGGCGTGCATTGCCCGAGCACCAGCGTACAGACCTGTTTCGGCGTTGTTCACCGCGATATTGCGCTGTCTCAGCCAGTTCTGTTTTTGTTCGAGCAAGAATTGACATGTCCGACCAGGTCAATGCCTCAGGCGAGTTTGCCAGTCGGCCTGGGGAGGCAGGCAGCGGCGATTCTTCTGGTTCTACTGGTACTGTTCTCCAGGTCAAGCCTGATGACGCTTCAGTTGCCTCAACTGACGCTCATGCCGAACCACAGTCTTCTGTGGATTCTTCTGGATTAGCCAAACCAGAGGGCCTGCAGGATGGTCCTGGAGAGAATTCTCGAGTCTTTTCTCAAGTGGAGAACACCCTCTCTGGTGGCTTGCCAGTTCAGACACCGGCTCAATCAGAAAGAACGGCGCTCAACCAGCCTTCTCGAGGTCTGGCCGAGGTACCACCAACAGGGTCATCGGTGCCAGCACAGGAATTGGCAGAAGCAAAAGCTCATTCCCGAGCACAGTCACATACCCACGCCGAGGAAGTGGGAGTGCCGACAGGGAGCGCAAATTTGATATCAGAACCCCAGCCAATACGCCCTTCGCTCAATCCTTCTAATAGCTCGTCAATGTCGATTACTTCGATGCTTGGAGGTAATAGTAGGCCGAGCAGTGCAGTTGGTGCTGGGCCAGTGAAGCAAGAACCGACAGCCTTGCCGGCTAAAACAGCTGCCGGGGCCTCATTTGTTCATTCATATACAGCATCTGCCTCAGACACGATTCCTGCTGATTCGGTGTCGGCTCAGAGGCCGGAAGCAGATGCAGATCTCACCAGCTCTACTACCGGCACTGGATTCTCTACGCCTGCTACGGAACCAGCGCCAGCACCAGGACCGGCACCAGGACCAGGACCGGCACCAGCACCTGTACCAGTCCCGGAATCAGTGGTATCTGGAGCACATGACGTTTCAGGTACGCCATCATCTGTGTCAGCATCCGAGTCTGTTCTAGTACCAGCAGCAGCATCGGTGTCCCAAGCTCCTACTGCTTCCACCGAGGCCAACACTGCCGCTGCTGCTGTCAGTGCAAGTGCAGAAACCAACAGTTCGAGTGTGATATCTGGTTCAACGCCGGCAGGCTCCTTTGCTTTAGCGGCAGACAAAACCCTTGAAGAAGTGCCCAAACCGGCATACGCTCCTAACACTGCTTTTCAAAGTGCACCTACGACTATATCTACTCCAACTCAAGCTCCAGGCTCAGGCTCGGGCTCAGGTTTTGCTGCTGCTGCGACTGCTGCTACTTCTGGCCGTGGGGAATTCGGCCGCTCAGAACATAATACGAATACAAATAGCGATTCAATAACCACGCAACAGCCAGAGCCTGAACGACTTCCTCGACCATCTTCTTTTCTCACCCAGTTCAAGGGCGGGACACCTGCTTTCCAGATGCCACCTGTTATATTCAATCCCGCTCTTGATCGAAGAAAACAGAACCTCGTCAGCTCAGAGTCGTCTCCTGTAAGAGCCGAAGACGCTGTTGCGAGACTGAAAAAGCCTGGCTATGAACAGGAGCCGTCGCTACAGGAGCAGCAGTTACATATAGCACAGCAAGCTCACCAGGGTCACCAGCACCAGTTTGCCGAACCAGGTTCGTTGCATTCCCACCAACACCAGCACCAGATCTACCCGCATCAACAACAAGTGCAGCTTCATGAGCACCAAAACCAAAACCTAGGTCAAAATCAGAGCCAGCAGCCTGTACCTGTGCCAAGTACTTCACATCAACACCCGCACGGACCACATCAGCCAGGCTCGGCGCCATCTTCTGATCAAGTTCATCTGCACCAGCACCAGTCTCCTCCACCACATAGCCAGCCAGATAGTGTTGGGCAGAACAACCTCCACCATCATCACCATCACCACCACAGACATCACCACCATCACCATCACCATGAAAACGACGGCAGCAGTGGGACGAGTCCGGGAGTTCAAGAGAATTTCGTGTTCCCTCCTGGTGCTAATGCAGCAGGAGCCATCAACAACGGCTTCTATCCGACTCCAGAGACGGTAAACGATCAGAATGGATCGAGTTCCTTAAAACGAGCAGCAGATATTGCTGATGAATACCCCCCTCTAACAATCCGTAGCCAGATCATTGTAAACAACTCGGATGTGCTCGAAACAATCAAAAAGTTCCCTCGCCGTATCCTAGGAGCCATTGTTTATGAACCGCAGGAAAAAGGCAGTTCGCACGTTCTTCTACCGCGCTACGAAGATAAAATCAACAGTCTGCTGCAGGTGCGCGTGCCGAGCCGGTTTCTCCACCACCAAACAAACCTGGCCATTCCTAACCGCAAGGTCTGGGGTACTGATATATACACGGACGACTCAGATGTCGTGGCAGCACTGTACCATACGGGCCACTTGACACTGCCAGATCCACTTGTCACAACTGTCGTTGACGAATCCGTCTCTCCCCTCAACGACTGCATTGTGACGATCCGGATACTGCCCAGGCTTGAGCGGTACCACGGCTCGTACCGCAACGGCCTCAACTCGCGAACATGGCTCACCCCGCACGACGGTGTCAGTTTCATGATCGAAAAGGCCGACTTCGTGCCCTGCGGTCAAGCAGAGGCCTCGGTCTCGCTCAAAAAGCAGCGCGTGGCCGACTGGAACGTCCTTCGCCGCCTCTCCCAGAGCAACAACTCAGAGTCCAAGCTCAGTGCAGCACTGACCGAAAAGCTCCGCCGCGAACTCAAGCCCGCAGACCCTGTTCCACCCGCACCTGTACCAGCCGCTGCCACCGCCGTCACTGCTGCCCCTGCCGCTGTCACTGCCACTGCCTCTGCCGGCACTGCCCTCTGAACTAAACTCCTGCGAAACGCCTGCTATGTATACTAATGATGTGTGAACAACCCACTCCATTTGCCTCTGGCAGCTGGGCGCGCTGGGTCCTGGGCGTGCCTCCGGCGGCCGGGGCGCGGCCCCGGGCCCCGCCCCCCCCCCCACCGGGAGGGGGGCGGGTGTGGGAAGGGGGGTGGG
>JAKTSR010000132.1:19616-35359 GCA_030580325.1 Sugiyamaella sp. yHKS617 | reverse complement strand
GCTCCGCTCGAGGAGGGCCACCCCCGGGAGTAGGGCTCGCGCAGCGAGCACAGCGGGGTCCGGGGCAGCGCCCCGGCCGCCGGAGGCAGTTCGGAATTCGGTCCCTGGCGATCGGTGCATTGTTCCCAGTATAAGAATTTTTCACAGCGCCAGCCAATATGAGCAGCTACTCCAGAGAGCATTCTCCGATCCCAGTCGGCCCTTGCGGACCTAATATTCACACAATGTCGAGTGACTCGGACATCGAGATAGATGGGAACATTTTTGAGGAGCCGGAGGGGTTTCTGCCACCTCCGCCAGAGCCCACGTTCGAGTCGTACACTCGGGACCCGAAGTATGTGAAGGACGGGGAGCCCTCGACGGTCAAGATGAGACTGGTGGGCAAGTCTCCGTTGTGGGGCCATTTGCTGTGGAACGCCGGCAAGGTCACCGCCGACTACATGGATCTGAAGAGGGACGAGTGGATCACGGGGAAGACGGTTCTCGAGCTGGGCGCTGCTGCTGCACTGCCGTCGCTCCTGGCCAGTCTGTCAGCAGATAATGTTGTTATCACAGACTACCCGGATCCAGATCTAATTGAGAATATCAATGAAAACGTGAAACTGCTGAGAGAGTCTGTCCCCGATGGATCGAAACTGCCAATCACGGTGGAGGGCTATATTTGGGGTAACCCAGTTGATGAGCTACTGAATGCTAAGAACCAGAGGGGCCGTAAATTCGACTTGATCATCCTGTCTGATCTGATTTTCAATCATTCTGAGCATGAAAAATTAATCCGAGCATGCGACCAGTGTCTTGCTCCTGACGGAAAGGTCTTTGTGGTGTTCACTCATCACCGGCCCAAGTTAGCTGACAGAGATTTGGCTTTCTTCCCAGCTGCGAAGGAACAGGCCAACTTCCAGTCAGAAAGAATCATCGAGAAGAAGATGACTCCCATGTTCGAAGAGGAAGAAGAAACCGCTCATATTAGAAGTATGGTATATGGGTATATTATAACAAGGTAATCAAATCATACAAGAATCATAGAGAAAAACAAATAAATGAAAAGTGAACTACGTCAGTTATAAAGTACAAGTTAATTGTTACACAGCCACTAGTGGGCATGATGCTTGTGTCGGCGTACAACGAAAGAATTGTCTCTCTTTAGAGTGACGTCTCTCTTTGAAGGGGGGTAACCACAGCTAGCGCCGCCGGAAACCAGGCAGACGGTTCCCTGAGGACACTCGAACAGAACCCATTGGCCAAAATTGCAGACTGAGTACTTGCCATCGATGCAGGTGGTTTCATTTCCAGTGCACGAACTGCCGGCAGAGGCGCTAGCAGCAGCCGAAGCAGTAGCGCTAGTTGGAGCAGCAGCAGCCGAATCCACGGTGGTCGGAGCTTGGACGAGAGTAGTAACTCCTAGAATGCTCGTGATGCTCTCAGTTGTAGTGGCCACAGTGGTTGTAGTAGCCTCAGAGATGGCAACGAGGGTCAGTCCAGTAGGGTTAGAGCCCAGTCCGGAGTTAACTGACACGGAAAAGGTAGACGGCACCACTGCTGCTGAAGTAGCAGATGAAGGGGTTGGTTGGGTAGGAGTAGAAGTGGTGGACGTTTGAACAGCGGGAGAGCTGACTGGAGAGGGGTTGCTGCTGCCACCGCTTTGACCGTCAAGAATGTTCTGCATCGCTTGAGCGTAAGAGACACCATCGACTTCATTGGAGAAACCTTGCGAAGCATCCCACAACATAATACCGGCAAAATTCGAATCAGTCGAAATACTAGCGACAGCCGAGGCAACTGCGTCGGGCTGTTCATAGCCTGAGCCAGCAGCACTGGTGGAGCCAGGGAGACCCAAAAACAGTTTAATATTCTTGTTAGGAGAAGTGGTAGATGCAAAGTTCTGCCAGGTATCAAAGTTGAAGTTGGGGCCAATGGAGCAGTAGTTGTTGTAAAACTGGATGAAGGCAAAATCTATGTCGGCATTGGCCAAAACGTCGCCAACATTGGCATCAGGATAAGGACACTGAGGAGCCGTGGAGATGTAGTAGTCCTTGCTAGCGCCGCTGAAATACTGGCGAAGCTGATTAACCAAAGCAACGTAACCAGTGGAAGAGTCGTTTTCAATGTCAAGATCAAAGCCGTCAACTACAGCATCGTCAAAAGGACGGGTATCAGAGGAACCACCTCCAAAGAGGTCCCACAAAGTGCCAGCAAAGGTTTCGGCCTCGCTGTCCGAGGTGAAACCATACTGACCAACAGCACCACCAAGCGAAAGAAGGACAATCTTACCAGCCTGCTGGCAAGACTTGATATCGGCACCGATGTTGGGACAGTGAAGAAGAGTGCTGCCGCTGAAGGTTTCAGTGCAAGTGTCAATGTTAAGAGAAGGGGTACCAGAACCGAACTCGTAAAGAAAAGATAGCACGTAAACATCACCGGCAGTCTGAGCACAGTAGTCGCCAAGCGACTGTTCTGAACCAGCAGAAGATTGACCCCAGTACAAAACAAGATTGTCTTTACTGTTGATGTCAAAAGCGGCCGACACGCAGGAGACTGCGAATGCCAATGCAAGGAGCGTAGATTTCATAAACATCATGACCAAAGTAAATGACAGAGAATGAGAGTTGGAAATAATGTCTTTAGAATGAATTGGTAGTGAGGGGGGTTGGTATTGTGATATGTAATATGCGAATGAGAAGAAAGAAAAAAAAAATGAATGAAGGAGGAACCGTCGAGGTGAATGAAGGAAGGAGTTACCAGGCCTGCTGGGAGACTTTTAGGAGTGTGCGTTTGCTATCAAAGCAAGAAGCAAAGAATGAGAGGAAGACTAATGCAGCGATTGATGAGGACGAAAGAAAAAAAAACCGGTTCGTTGTGGGAAGAGTTGGTTCATTTTATATTAGTTCACGAAGCTGGGAAATAAAGGGGGGCCGATGCGCATCAGCAAGCGTGTTGATGTGCATTCGCTAAAGCCAGGGCATTTCTTTTGGCGATCCAATTAACTCCTTAATTTACTGTCTAATGCTACCTTAATTGGTGCGACTCGGGGGGATAGCAGGCTGAGACCCAGAGCTGTGTCTTTCATTGATCTGAGCTCAAGCGGGTTTTGGCGTATCCAGGAGTGCAGGCCATGACCCAACTTGGGGCTGGGTATGTGGATCTGTGCATGGACTTCTGCAGATGGTGCGTCTGCACCAAAAACCCGTTTAGCTCAGTGCGTAATAGTACGTATCGTATCGAAGACACTCGGCTACAGTGCAATACGGTTTTAAGAGGGCATAAAGTGGAGACTCAGGGGCTGGAAACCTGTTTTGGCTGGTACGGGCCAGATGAGGGGTCAGCATCAGCCGACGAACCGATCGTGAGTGTTCGAACTAGGACCAAAGCTGGGGCTCGTGGCAGAGTAAAATCAGCGGGACATTCAGCCGAGGTGTACCAACAGAACACTATTAGAACCAGTACCAGAATGAGGGTCAGAATCAGAATGAACCAGAATAAGCATCAGAATCAGAACGCGGTCTCAAACTCTAAGCGGTTATTAAATTCGCGCCGCCACCCCGTCTCACAGCTGCATCGATATATTAGTGCCAATATTATATTATATTAGATGCGATTGCAATAAAATAATAAATAATATAGGATTTTCAGGTGTATTTGGTCGGACGCCTGGTGCATTGACGTACCTATTAATTGGATGTACATTCCGACGCGAGATCCCACTACCCCTGAAGCATGGCGTGCAGGTAAAATTCAACACAGGCGCCGTGCCCGGACTACGGTAGAGACATTCGACGTGAAGCGGGCGCGATGAACAGCCTGAAAATGGGCCTGAAGTCGGATGTTGGCGCTGCCGGACGCGAAGTGTCGCGAAGCAGGAATTCTGGTAGAGACAGATGGTCAGTGAGTCCACCGTCTGGCCGGAGCCGACCGGCACCCTGGACTCTCAGCTGGCTAGGGGCTGACTGCAGAGCAGAGTCCGCTCGTATGCCCCATCCCGCTGCTAGGCAAGTACCATTCTGTCTTTGGCACGGCACCTAAACTACTGAGAGGAAGCAGCCGGGAAAGGCAGTCTGGCAGCAGGCTCTGAGACAGCTGCCGCCGACGCCCTGCAAACCCGTTTCATGTTCGATGCCCCGGTGCATGTGCTTGACAACGTCATGTCGGCTCACGTATACCATCCCACACTCGCGTACTTTCACGTAGCTTCACATACTAGCGGTCTTTCACGCACTCACGCATTCACGCACTCACGCACTGGCGCCCTTTCAGCTCGCTTCTGGCGGACGGATACTTGTACTTGCTCCTCGTTCCAGCGGGTGCGTGCCTAGCACATGAACCAAGCTCAACCTACTCTGATTAAAGTTAAACACTGGCACCCGCGCTGGACATGGCACACAAAAACATTAATTCAAATATACATGAGACATGGCTCTGCTCCAAGGCTACCTTCTGCGATCTTTCCTCCCCCGACCCTCTTTCCAGCCCCTATAAGAAGAACACTGCTCGCGCTATAGGCGCTATACAACTTCCAATAGACGCCGAAGCCCCAACCCGGCCCGATCTCAACTGCCATCGCTCATGTCTCAGTCGGGCAGCCATGTTACATCCTCCTCCATGAGACGATCCGCCGCCAGCCCCACCGGTCCCGTACTCCGGGAGGCCACCTTCTTTCCCCGTGGATGCGACCCCACTTTGGCGGCCTTGGATCCGCCCGCCCGGGGGCTCTACGACATGCATCCGGCGGCCGGGCGCTGCCCCCGAACTCCGTGGCACTCGCTGCGCGACGTGCCTCCGGCGGCCGGGGCGCGGCCCCGGACCCCGTTGTGCTCGCTGCGCGAGCGCTACTCCCAGGACCGGCCGCCTCCTCGAGCGGAGTGAGAGGAGCAATGGAGTCCGGGGCAGCGCCCCGGCCGCCGGAGGCTCGTCGGGCTCTGCAGCGAGGTGCATGTGTATGCAGGTACTGCCGATCAGGGTCTGGCGGCCCTAGCCGCCCCCGCGACCGAGACGTGAAGACAAGCGTGGCAGGGGTCTGTTATGGGAAAGATTTCTTCCTGGCCGGGATACGGAGCGAGAGAGTCAGCGGACGGGTACCCGCTAGCTCAAATCCTCCGTTGCAATAATCGGCTTTTTTTGATCGAGAAGTTTCTCATGTTCGGAGAAGACCTGACAGTGATCCGCAAGTGACTTCAACTTCCAGCGAGAGAATGACCGACGTTTTGGAGAGACAGCTTAGAGACATCACGGATCCGCTGGTGATTCAGAGCCTGTCACAGGGCGCGGAGGCCCTGGTTTACACGACTGAGACGCATCCGTACCTGCCTGAGACGGTCAGCTCAGAGTCCAAGTACATCATCAAATACCGGCCGCCGAAACCGTACCGAAATTCGGTGCTAGACGCCCAGCTTACGAAGCACCGCACGCTTGCGGAGGCCCGCATTCTGCACAAACTCCAGACTGTCGGTGTCAATGTGCCCAGACTTGTCTACGTGGACCCGCGCAAGGGTCTTATCTGGATGCAGTTCATCCATGGCAAGAGCGTCAAGCAGTGGATCTGGGACGAGGAGGCTGTTTCCTCGTCGTCGTCCTCCTCCTCCTCCTCCACCTCGGCCTGTGAGAGCGTCCAACCGGTGCTTGTGTCTGTGGGTAGGCAGATTGCGAAGCTCCACTTGGCAGACCTGGTCCACGGGGACCTGACCACGTCGAACCTCATGCTTGCGGACTCTGGACCAGAGAGCAAAGTGCTCAGACCGGTGCTCATTGACTTTGGGCTGGCCAGCCAGTCTGCGCTGGCCGAAGACAAGGCCGTCGACCTGTACGTGCTCGAGCGGGCCGTCGAATCAACCCACCCAGTGCACAGCGCGACTTACAATCAGTGGCTGCTCTCGGGCTACCTCGCCGAGCACGACGACAGCGGCAAGATCGGCAAACTGAAGGCCAAAGAAGTCATGTCCAAGCTCGAGAAGGTCCGTCTGAGGGGCCGCAAGCGGTCCATGGTCGGCTGAACGCGCTCCTCACCGCGTGACTTTTGTACTTATTTATTGACATGCATATATTTCCAGGGCCAGGACGCCTCCGGCGGCCGGGGCGCTGCCCCGGACCCCGTTGTGCTCGCTGCGCGAGCGCTACTCCCGGGAGTGGCCCTCCTCGAGCGCAGCGAGAGGAGCCACGGGGTCCGGGGCAGCGGCCGCCGGAGGCTTGTCCCGCGTGCGCATGCCCGCATTGGCGGCGGCTGCTGAGGGATTTTACTGGTCGGGCAAGCGCGGATGGAGTACAGAAGCCGGCGGGTACTGGGGTAGGTCCTGAGCGTGACGGGGGCACTGTGGCATATATAAATAGGGCTTTGCTTGTCGTGGTTGAATGGATACTTCAGACGCTGCAGCCGCGCTACCCCTGAAATTGCCCGTCTCGTGAACTGGACTGGATCCAACTGCCGGAGAAGCCGTTACAGTGAGCTGCCATGTCCTGGCTTCCGGTACGCATCCTCTGGCCTGCGGTCAGCTCGTGTGCTGGACCCGATCTTTCCGAGATTCAAAGTGGCACCACTCATGGCGGCGTGACACCTCTTCAGGGCAGTGCCGGGCCAAGCTATGGAGACTTTCACTAGCCAAGCTGTGTGAGATGGATACGACGTGCCTTCTCGCTCGCTCGTACTTTTTGTGATGTTGAACCACACCGAGTTCATCCATCGGTCGTGGGTCGGCTGACTTGGCAGTATCGATGGTATCGATAAGGATCAGAGCGGGTATCCTCACGCGTCCGCCTAAGATGTAAAGTGTGGTGGGCTAGATCAATTTCTATGCCGGTCGGGATATCTTCCGAGCATCAGTGGAAGGGGAAGGGACCGAGTTAACTTCATCGTCGTTAGACTAACTGCTCTCAGCTTCGCTTACGCGAACGACATGCCCGTTATCTGAAAACGCCTGCTAGATAGCATAACAGGTGCTATGCGGGTCTTATCTTACCTGGGTCTGCAGGCTTGATAATGTGGTTAGCAAGCGGTTAAACTGCCAGCAGCCGTCATGCAGTCACTCCTTGACACTTACCTCCTGGCCGAGACTGAAAAAGTCCTCTTCAACCTCACAGACAAGACCAGAGCTCAGCTGGCCGATTTGATTTGATGGTCCTGCTGGTTTCAAGGCTTTACTTTCTTCTGTTCAGAAGAGAATTAATTGGTTCCTCATTCAGCTGGGGCGCCTGAAGTTAAAGTAATGCACATGCAGTTCGCAGCTCGGCATTCAACCAGTTCTAGAACATATGCACGGTTATCAGACAAATCCAGTAGGTGGATCCACGATTTGCTACCCCTCTTCTCCTTCCGCCCCAGATGTCCCGAGTCAGGTCGGTCTCGGACTTAGATTTCGCGGCGTTATGAGATCAAACTCTCACCCTAAATTAAGGCATGGAGTGGCTACGACAGCTCGCCACGCTGGTTTTGCCTCTTTGAGAATTAGCTTTTGGCTTATTTCTGGCTATCAAGGACCTTGACTGACCCCTGAGATACAAATTACAGCCTTCCTGCCTCAAAATGAAAAATGATATTGATAATATCATATATGCTTGGGACTGAAATTGTAGCTACCGGTGTGCTGCAGTTGTCCATTTCAGTACGCCCGTTTCGCCAGCCCACTGCTGATTACTTGACAGAGGCCTATCTCTGACGTTTCCCCTCATCAAATAAAAAAAAGAAAGTAATTATGCTGCAGAAACCTGAACGCCCCGGCAGAAGGAGATAACAGTGACCAACTGACCCTGATCTTGACGATAAGATCTGCCATGAATTCACTTCTGGAAATCTATATATGTATGAGTATATTCATATCGAAAGTCTCATGCTAGATTGCCTTCAAACTCTTTCAATAATTAGAAATCTCGGTTGAAAAAAGATCTAGTTCTCTATTCATCATGTCGGAAGTTGAAGCTCAGAAGAGGCATGCTACTGACGAAGAGGTTCTTGCCCATATGGGTATTGAGCAGGAACTCAAGCGAGAATGGGGTGTATTACAGAATTTCGGTGCCTCTTTCTCTATTATCAGTGTAATCACTGGTATCACCACGTTATTTGAGACTGGTCTCACTATTGGCGGTCCTGCTGTTATGAGTAGTGGCTGGATCGTGGTGTCTGTGGTAACTCTCGTGTCAGTAGGTTTTTCCATGGCTGAAATTGTCAGTGCTGTGCCCAGTAGTGGCGGTCCTTATTATTGGGCTGCTGTGCTGTCTCCTCCAAAATACCAACCATTTAATGCATGGCTAACTGGTTGGTTCAATCTGCTAGGTCAGGTTGGTGTGACTACCGGTATCAGTTTCGGTCTGGCTGGTCTGATCTCGACTGTGTGTACTCTGAAAAACGACTACGAACCCACGCCAGGTAAAACTATTGGTATTTATGCTGCCATTTTAGTGTCGCACGGGCTAATCAACACATTTGGTGTCAAGACTCTGAAATACTTTAATAACACCTCCATCATTCTTCATAGTTTGGGGGTTTCTGCAATATGTATTGCAGTTCTGGCCAAAGCGCCAACTCACCAACCGGCTAGTTTCGTATTTGGAAAATTCTTCGATGGTACTGGAGATCCAGGTTGGAGTATCCGAGCCAGCCCTGAGTACGTTGCTGTGACTGGTATCCTCATGAGTCAATACACAATCACTGGTTTTGATGCTTCGGCCCACATGTCCGAGGAGACCAAGAATGCATCCTGGGCGGCTGCTGTAGGTGTAGTCAGCTCTATTGGTATATCTGCTATCTTTGGTTTCTTTGTTATCCTAGCATTTTTGTTCTCGATTCAAGATTTCGACGGAACTGTTGCCTCTCCTACAGGTCAACCGGTGTTGCAAATCTTTTTGGACGTCTTTGGCGCAAATGGCGCCATTGTGCTCATGACTTTTATCATGGTTTGTGTCTGGCATTGTGGCTTGTTTTCCATTGCTAGTAACAGTCGTATGATGTATTCTTTTGCCAGAGATGGTGGCCTCCCTAAGCCCTTGAGTCATGTCCACGAACGGTACCAGGTCCCAGTGAGAACCATCTGGCTAGCGGTGTTCCTATCTTTTTGCCTGGCTCTGCCATCACTTGGTTCCTCAGTCGCTTTCGCAGCTGCGACGTCTATTGCCACTATCGGTCTCTACATCAGCTACTCTCTGCCTGTTCTGATCAAGCTGATATTCCCGAAGTATTTCGTCAAAGGTCCTTTCAACCTAGGCAAAGCGTCGAAGCTCATCAACATAGTTTGCTGCTGCTGGGTCGGCTTCATTACCATTGCATTCTGCCTCCCTACTGCGAACCCCGTCACGAGTCAGACTCTCAACTACTCACCTGTCGCGGTGGGCATCGTCGGAGGATGGGCGCTGCTGTCGTGGATCTACTTCCGCAAGCACTTCAAGGGTCCGATCAGACCTGAAGACATCGAGCGCATTGAAGGCGCTTACGCTGTCGAGGTCAATATGTCTCCCGACGACAAAGCTGTAACCAGCCGGAAGCTTTAGTTCTTGTATAAATATATGTTTGCTGTTTCGCTTTACAGAATATCGCGCCATGCCTCCGGCGGCCGGGGCGGTGCCCCGGACCCCGTGGCTCCTCTCGCTGCACACGAGGAGGGAGTGGACGCTCGCGCAGCGAGCACAGCGGGGTCCGGGGCAGCTCTCAGGCCGCCGGAGGCATACGGAACCCCGCGAGCCTACTCGTTGTGGCAGAGCCGGTCGTAGCGAACCAGGTTGTGGATGTCCTGAACCGAGGCGTTGATGAATTGACGCACTTCCAGAGCCAGCCATACTTTGATCATGGACAGTGAGTCGTCGCTCAGCACCGCTAGGTCCTGGCTCTTGGCAGGACTGATTTGCCGGAGGATGGGGATCGCCGACTTGAAGATATCAATGTCGGGGTCCAACTGTCGTCCAATCCCTTCTAGGAGCAGTATGGAGAGCACCACGGTCACGAAATCTCCCTCCATACGAACGTGGTGTTGACGCACCATGCCCAGCATCTGACCTAGCAGGTCGCCCAGTTTGACGCTTCCGAGTGCAAACGTTCTCTCTTTAATATGGCGGACAAGTCGTTGGACTTTGAGGTAGAATATCTCGCTGTCGATAGTAGACTCGGGGGTTCGTGACCGCTCGACCATGAGCTCACCCACGCGGTATCCGTCGAAGGCAGCAATGGCTTTGAACAGATCTATGAAGTTCCTCCTGTTAACCTGGTTCAGTTCCGTGACCAGTCCGGCATCTATAAAGCACACTTGCGGTCGGTATCCTTCATTGAACAGCGTCTCTAGTTCCTGGCGGAATTTCACTGTATCATTACTGAGTGACAACAATCTCTGGGTGGCATCCTCTACTTCCTGGCTGGTAACGGTATCCTGAGTGGCCAACAGGTTGAGCTTGCCCTTTTTGTAGAACTTGACATAGATATTTCCAGGGTGGAGGTCGGCATGGATGAAGTTGTCGACAAGAAGCATCTTTAAAAACGCATCAAGCCCTTTATTCGATATTTCCTTTTCTATGTTGCCTCCGCCATTTGATTTCTGCATGAGCTTGGTCATGGGCAGGCCACTGATGTATTCCTCTACGAGAACCTTGTTGCTGCTGAAATTGAGATATGGCTTGGGAAACAGAATGTCTTTTCGGTCAGCGAAATTCTGTCTGAATATTAACAGGTTCTCGGCCTCTATTTTGAGATTCAGTTGGAATCGCATCATTAGCGCGAACTGGTCCACTTCTGCTGGCAGCGACAGCCATTCCATTGTTGGGATGTAGTCTATAATTGTTGCAAAGAACTTCATAATTCTAAGATCTCGCTCTATTTTCTGCTCTACCTTGGGATGTAGCACCTTGATTACCACCCAATCGGAGGGAGGAGTGATATCTTTTGGTTGCAATTTTTCTAGATTGTCTTGAATGAATTTCGGCACATGGCGGTGTTTGCTGTTGAGCAAGTCTACGTTTAGTCGGTTGTCCTGCTGGTTGGCGACTATCTGCTGAGACAGCTTCGCCTTGTATACTTGAGCCATGGCTCCCACTCCTAAAGGCTTCTCGATGAACTCTTCAAAGATGTCTTCAAAAGGCATACCATGAAACGCTTCAGATACAATTCGCTTGGTGTCAGCCAGAGAGTGGGCCCGAGCATTGGAATGTAGTTTGGACATTTCTCGGCAGAATGTCTCCGGGAATATATCAGTTCGGGAGGCTGCCCATTGACCCAGCTGAGAAAAGCGTTAGTTTCATTCTTAATTAGAGTAAATCATTAAAATATAGCAAATGCGATGGTGGCTAGAAACAGCGAATCAGTCCACCAAAATAAATAATCCCCCTCATCCTCGTCATATACCTTTATAAAAGAAGGGCCAGATACTTCCATGGTCCATGTGAGATAGCGGTACCAGATTATCGAACCCTGTCTCTGGTTTGTCTTTGCCTTTCCATCCAGCGCTTGGAGTCGCGGTCCTATTAGCACAATCGGCAGTGATACCAGAACCGGCAGAAACAGCACTACCAGCTGAACGAACCGTGCACAAGTCCCTATTGGCTCGACAATGTTTGACTTCACAAAGCGTAGCGTCCTCGCTATTATCGACTGGCTCTTGTCTTTCTGTGATTCCAGCTGTAGAATGTCGTAGATGGCCAGTTCCCTCGTGTCCCGGTCGTCTTGACTGGCAGGCTCTCCCGATTTAGGTGCCTTCTCAACCTCCTTGTGAAGTGCTTCTACACCAGCCGGATGGTCCGACCGGGCCGAGTCGTTGTAGACGACTCCATTGAATAAATAAGAGGTCAGGACTAATGCAATGCCCGTACCTCCAAACGCCAGCCATTTCGCATGCGTCGTAGACGCGCCTATCGGCTGAACTGAACTTCGTGAACTTGCTACTCTCGCTACAGACGTCGAGAAGCATTTTCGGCCAGCGCCCGCTAAACCGGCGGCGGCAGCCGGCGTGCGGGACCAGGGTCCTGCCGCCAACGAAACTCGGCTACAGAGCGACCGAGGCAATTGCGGCTCGCGGGCGCCAATTCGAGCGCCCGCTCTCAAAACCTGCTCCACAGCTGGCAGCCGAAGCAGTGCCGGCATTCTCAACCCCAGCATCGTGGCCCAGGCTCATACAGACGAGTCGCAATCCACATCCTTGCTATCGGCATCACCAACATCGCGTTCCGCACCCGTACCCGCAGGCCGCAACCCGCCGCACGGGCGCCGCCGGGCAGTCCCCTGCTCGCCTCCGGCGGCCGGGGCTCCGCCCCGGACCCTGGTTGTTGCTCGCTGCGCGAGCAATTGAGGAAGCCGGTCGGTCGCAACTGGCAGCTGTGTCCTCCAGCGCGCCTCCGGCGTCGGGGCGCTGCCCCGGACCCCGCTGTGCTCGCTGCGCGAGCACCTCTCCCGGGAGTGGCCTCCTCGAGCGAAGCGAGAGGAGCAACGGGGTCTGGGGCAGCGCCCCAGCTGCCGGAGGCACGCCCACCCAGCGGAGCGAGTCGCCCCGACTCGAGCGAAGCGAGAGGAGCTGCGGGGTCTGGGGCAGCGCCCCAGCGGCCAGAGGCAGAGAGCAGGTCATATTAGAATGTACTTAAATATAGAAAGGGAGCGCGGTTACAAACGGTGGCTGGGGGCCCTGGAGCGGGGAGCCAGCTTGAGGGTGGCGTCGCGCAGGCGCGAGCCGAGATCGGGCGAGACCTTGGTGAACATGTCGAAGGTGCGGTCCTGGACCTCGGGTCTGGCGTTCTGCAGGTGGACCGAGATGTTGTGGATGAGCGCGTCCTGCTGGCCGGTCTTGCCGAAGACCTCCCAGAGCTTGCCGGCTTGGACGTAGTCCTCGGGGCCGGTGACGTCCCAGTGGAAGCTGGTGGCGGTGCCGACCCACTTCTCGTGGTGTTCCGACAGCTGGACGTCGGCTCTGTAGGTGGTGGGCGAGTAGTCGGTGGGGTAGTTAGGCAGGGCGCCGTAGTTGCCGTTGACGGTGCCGTATCCGTCTCTCTGGAAGGGGTTGTGCACCTTGAGCGGGCAGTTGACGGGGATCTGCTGGTAGTTGACACCCAGACGGTGGCGGTGGGTGTCAGAGTACGAGAACAAACGAGACTGCAACACGGGGTCGGCAGAGGGCTCGATACCAGGAACAGTGTGGGCGGGACTGAAAGCAGCCTGCTCGACCTCGGCAAAGTAGTTCTCGGGGTTCTTGTCCAGAGTCAGCTTGCCGAAACGACGCAGAGGGTAGTCGGCGTGAGGCCAGATCTTAGTTAGATCAAACACGCTGAAAGGAGCCTTCTCGGCCTGCTCAGGGGTCATGGTCTGGACATAGACGGTCCACGAGGGGTAGTCGCCCCTGGCAATAGCCTCGAACAAATCCTGGCCAGCATGATCGGGGTTCTCACCAGTCAGCTTAGCAGCCTCCTCGTTATTCAGGGTCTTGAAGCCGAGGTCGGCAATCAGGTGGATCTGGACATAGTGCCACTTGCCCTGCTTGTTGGTCCACTTGTAGGTGTGGCCCGAGTATCCGTGCATGTGTCTGTAGTCAGCAGGCGTGCCTCTGTCTGAGAACAATTGCATGACCTGGTGAACCGACTCCTGGTTGCGCGACAAGAAGTCCCAGAACATGGTGGCATCCTTCAAATTGGTCTCGGGGTTTCGCTTCTGAGTATGGATGAAAGTAGGGAACTTGGAGGGGTTTCGGATGAAGAAAACGGGCGTGTTGTTGTACACCCAGTCAATGACACCCTCTTCAGTGTAGAACTTGGTAGCAAAGCCACGAGGATCACGGGCCGCGTCGGGCGAGCCCTTCTCACCGCCGACCGTGGAGAAACGAGTGAAAGTCTTGGTCTTCTTGCCAACGCCGTTCAAAAAGTCCGAGCTCACCAGATCACTGATGTCGTCAGTGACCTCGAAGTGACCGTAGGCGCCCGAGCCCTTGGCGTGCACGACCCGCTCGGGAATACGCTCGCGGTCGAAGTGGGCCAGCAGATCAATCAAGTGGTGGTCCTGCAGCAGCAGAGGGCCATGCTGGCCCACGCGGATCGAGGCATTGGGGTCCCGCACCGGGCACCCGTTGGATGTCGTGTAAACAGGGGGAGGTCCAGATTTCTTGTCAGACATTTTTTTGCGCGTCCTTCTACAATCAGCTGTTAGCCACTGTCTGCCCCGCTGCCCCGCCTGGAGAGGTGCGAGGAGGGGCGGCGTGCCTCCGGCGGCTGGGGCGTGGCCCCGGACCCCATTGTGCTCGCTTCGCGAGCGTCACTCCCGAGACCTGGATCCGGCCGCATGACCACAGCCGTCGTCGTCGGCAGGTATTCGAGCCCACCCAAGTCATGATCTGGACCTGGACCTGGACCTGGACCCGTCCTCCCCACCCAGCGCAAAGGCGCCCGTCTCCTGGACCCGGACCGGGACCCGGGAGTGACGCTCGCGAAGCGAGCACAATGGGGTCCGGGGCCACGCCCCGGCCGCCGGAGGCACACCGCCCCTCCCTGCCGGCACACTCACCTCAACTCAATTCAATTCAATTGCAATTGGAAATACTGGTAGGGCCCAGATCGGTTGGCGAAGCCGGAGTATTTATAGGTGGCCCCAGTCCGCGCTGCCAGTTCCCGAGGTACAGCTTCTGCCCACTCAAGGTTGGCCAATTACTCCTCACCCCACCATGGCGGCTGCATATGTCGAGAGCGGCCGTTGCCTTTTTGGGCCGGCTGGCCAGAAAGTGGTAATAACTTAGCCGCTCACCTTCAGGCTGCTACCCTTGCGCTGCACCGGCGCAATCTGGGGTTGCTGCACGCTGAGCGATAAAGGCCTGCCCGTTAGTAATAAGCGTGGTCTGGGCAGATTCTAGGCCCACAGCCCATCGCTAAGGCCCATCGCAGCAGGCCACGGGCCACTTCGTTGCGCCCAAGCCCCTGCCCAAACATCCCATCGCAAGGTTCTGGCCGGCCTATGCCGTCAATTGCGGTTTGCTAGCAAGCGAGGGGCGTCCGGCCGCCGGGGCGCTGCCCGGACCCTGCGCTCGAGGAGGCCCGTCCGGAGTGACGCTCGCGCAGCGAGCACTACGGAGTCCGGGGCAGGCACTGCTCCGGCCGCCGGAGGCGTTCCAGGGCCCGGTACTGAACCGCGTACTGGTAGAAGCTTATGTTTTCACATGCCCCGCCATCTGTCCCGCTATACGGTTACCGTTACCGATCGATGCCAGCTGCACACAGCCATGCAGTCCCGTCGCTCACTGTTCCCCTTCCCGCCTGTGTCAGGCGGCGATACTCTCCCGTAAATTCTAGGTCCTCTAACGGCGCAATCTCACTTAATAATTGCCTGTTGCTGGTTAGCTTGTGGCTCGCAGTCCGATGACGTGATCCGACCAGATCCGCTGGCCTCTGGCAGCCGGGCCAGTGCTCCAGGCCCCGCCGGGCACGGTCTGCTTTTCCGCGCGTACTTCCTAAAAGTACGTTAGCAGTATTTACGGTTGGTTCTAGACATTTCTTTTCTGTAAACCGCCATGTCATATGGCGGTTTCTGTGTCTCGCTGGTCTGAGCGCACCCCCGAGCAGCGGGTGCTGCTGAGGCCCTGCAGAGCCTCTCTGCAGAGAGCTGCTCGCCTGATGCAGGGGCACCTGCATGAGCTGTCTCGAGCTTGACCCGCGAGTACCTCCAGCGGCCGGGCGCTGCCCCCCCCCCCCCCCCCCTCTCCCCCCCCACGACACCCACCCGCCGCCCGGAGAGATTCTGCCCCCAATTCCAGCGCCCCCCCAGGAGGTCTGCCACCCCCCGGGCCCCCCTCCACGCCTCGCGGCACCGCCGTCCCCTGCCC
>JAKTSR010000132.1:0-19606 GCA_030580325.1 Sugiyamaella sp. yHKS617 | reverse complement strand
GCCCGTCGGGCCCTTCTGCGGGCGGCTGGCCTGCCCCAGCGGGGGGCCCTTCAGGGGCTGCTCCCAGGCCTCCCCCCGGGGACCCCCCGCGGCGGTGGCGCGCCCCCCCCCCCCCCCATCGCTTGCCCCCACTTTTCGGGAAGCCCCAGCACCGAACAATTGAGCCCCAATTCCCTCGGTCCCTCGGGTGGTGCTTCCACGGCCGGACGCCCCATCTGCGGCATGCTGTGCCGGGATCTTCAGGGTCCTCCATTCAGGGGGCTCCTCCGGCAGCTGGGGCACTGCCCCAGACCCCGCTGAGCTCTGCTTGGCGGAGTGCATTCCCAGGGACCCGATAGCAATGGAGTACGCCCACGCCCCACGAACCCAGCCCGAGCGACGCGAGCTACGGGGTCTGCAGCGCCCCAGCTGCCGGAGGCACTTCCGCACTCAGGGGCTAGCCACAGGGCCGGGGCGGCCGCGCGAAGCAGGGTGCAGTGGCGGACGCGGAGAATTCTTTCATTACAGGGTTTAAATATGCTCTTCTTTGATGACGTTGACGAGCCAGTCGAGGCCTTCATTGAGCCCGTCGCCACGGATGGCGCTGCAGGCCATGATGCTCCAGCTGCGGTCCTTGAGGCTGACGAGGTCCAACGCTTTAGACACCTCCGACGCTGAGAGCGCGCCCTTCTGGTCTTGCTTGTTGGCGAACACCAGCAGCGCCGCGTCCGCCAGCTCCTCCTCCTTGAGCATTGTGTGTAGCTCTTCGGCGCTCGTTGCAATGCGGTCCTTGTCCGTCGAGTCCACCACAAATATCACCGCCATCGTGTTCGCATAGTAGCATCGCCAGTACGGTCGTATGCTTGTCTGGCCACCGAGATCCTGCCCACCGTTAGTCCTCGCGGCCGACTGTGCGGTCAGCGTGCCTCTGGCGTCGCCAGGACCTGGTTGTGCTCGCTGCACGAGCATGCTGCTACTGACCCAGACGTTAAATTTGAGGTTTTTGACTGTTAATGTTTCGACGTTGAAGCCAATGGTCGGCACCGTAGTTACCACTTCACCAATCTACCCCGCGTTAGTATCTGCCCCGCAGGCCCCTCACCCCTCGTACTCGCACCCCGCTTTCAGACATATTCAATCAGAATCCCTCACCAGTCCAAACCCGCCAAAAGTTTCCCATGAAGCGAGAACAAGCAGGTCCGGACAGAACCCAGTGGCACGCCCACCCTCCCTGCTTACCTGAAGCTTATATAAAATAGTGGTCTTGCCCGCCCCGTCCAAGCCCAGAATCAGCACCCGGATCTCTTTGTCGGTGCTCCACAAGCGTGAAATAAGTTTCCCTAGTGATATTCCTAGCCTCCGTTAGCATCGCTTGTCTCTGATCGCAGCGGCCCGGACTCCGCCCCTTTCATCCCAGTCAGCGCCGGCTCCGCCACCCTGACAGTGTCTCCGTCAGCGCCTTCTGCCCCCCAGAGCCTACACGGCCGGCCACACGTACCCATTTTGCGCTTAAGCTCGTCACCGTATCTTCGCTATAGTGCGACGGCGTCCCTGCTCCAAAGTTCCTGCAAATCCAGCCCCCAGATCAAGCGCTGTATCTGAAACGGCTCCTATATTATCTCACCAACATCCAGAAGCTTAGGTGTTCATGTTGCGCGACTCTGGCGCCATCCCGCGGCTGGCCCCGCCTGCGCGGCTGCCTGCCCCTGCGTCGACGGCGGGCATCCCTCCGGCGGCCGAGTTCTGCCCTGACCGCGAAGCGTGGGTTCGGGGGTCCAGTCGCCTCCGGCGGGCGGGGCGCTGCCCCGGACCCCGCGGCTCGCTTCGCTCGTTGCTGCTGGCTCCGCGGCCGGCTAGGGGTGGCCGTTGATGTAGGGTGTTGGCTGCAGGGCCCGCCCTGCATGGGTGCACGAAAAGTTCACCGTACTCGTTCTTGCGATGCGAGGATCAATGCCAGTTCTACAGATCCATAGCCCATACTCATACTCACCAGAGCGCCCTGGCCGTCGCTGCTCGCGAAGCGAGCACAACCCGGTCCGGGCGGAGCCCGGCCGCCGGAGGCACGCCCGCGAGCTACCAGTGAGCACAACCCAGTCCGGGCGGAGCCTGGCCGCCGGAGGCACGCCCGCGAGCTACCACTCCACTCACCCCGTCCGACCACCAGGCTCACGCTCTTGTACGCAGCCCATGAGTCACGCCATCAGGACCACTCAGGTGGTCCGGATAAACCTTGCAGGAGCTGGCTGCAGCGGAAAAACCACTGCAGGGCGTTGGGTGCTCCCAACGCGGGTGTCTAGCGAAGCTGGTTCGTGGGAGCGGTGTGCGTCGACGGGAGGGGGATATGGTGGTGCTCAATGGCCGGTGTCGCCTCTAGCGGCCGGGTCGCGGCCCGCTGGACCCCATTGTGCTCCCTTCGCGAGCGCGAGCGCCAGTGGGCGGCGCCCTGCGAAGTGCATGTCGCAGCAGTGCAGCGAGCAAATTTTTGCAGCTGTTGTGAATCATTGGCCGTCAGGATACAGATAACAGCCGTCGGTCCGCCTGTGATCGCGGCCATTGGTCGGCGCAAACAGCTGATAAGTGGTCGGTTGGGCTGGACGTGAAAATTTTTCGCTAGATATCTAGGTAGCAATTGTATGGAAGCGGTAAATCAACAACAGAGGGGTAACATGGCATCACTGAGGGGTAGGCGACACGGCATGTAGCACTCCCCGCCGAGGGGCCCCGAACTGGGGCAGTGAGGGGCGAGGGGACGGACATGTGGGCGTGAGCGAGAGCGGCGGCCAGAGCGAGAGGTGAGGGGCCGCCAGCAGCGAGGGTGAGGCAGCAAAGGTGAGGGTAACGATCAATTGAGGGGTGGACAGTGGTCTACGATAATTGAGTGCCATTCAGGGCCAGTTCTGGCCGGAAATTAGCGTGACTTTGTCGTGTTTCTCCGCATTTTCGCCAGGAACGATAACTGAAAATCTGGGGTTGCCGAGGGGGGTTATTTGTATTTATACCAGCCTGACAGTTATCGTGAATTACCGGGGCGGTCGGGAATTCTCGTGCGACAGCCTGCCCATGCTCGTGGCCGATCCCATTTCTGGTACCTGCCGAGCCGGCGTCCGCTAGAGAGAACGGCGTCTAGAGTGATCCCTGAGGCATGTGTTGGGAGAGCGCCGGAAAATGAGAATTAGAGTGGGAACAAGACTAAGACTAAAATAAAAGAAAATAGGTCAAATAAAAACAAACGTACGAACATGAAAAATAAACGAGCATGAAATAAAAGAACATGCCATAAAAACATGAAATATAAATGCAAATATAAAAAATATTTATATAATATAACATAAATATATAAATATATATATACCATTACTCCGCTATGGTCATATCTGCCTCTGTCTGTACCTTGTTGCTCTCATGTCAGATCGGTACGTGAACAACACCGAGTGCAACGTATATACTTGTACGTATAAACTACAGCTGATGCAATCTACAGCTAATGCAATCCACATCAGAGTAACAGAGCCGGTTGAGCTCGCTCAAAGCAGCTTGCTCGTCGGCTCCACAGGATTTTCCACAGGCTTCCATAGCGAGCGCGGACATGTAATATTCTGATCTCATATTAGTCAATAGTCCAGCCAAAAATAGCAGTGGCCGGGCCAATGAAAGCAGAGCGCGTGCGACACGCCACTTCCGGAAGCAACACAATTAACATACGACGGAAAGGCTGCTGTTTGATGGCCATTGAATTTATTAAAAACGTATAATCAATCCACTGGCTGCGTAACACGCAACGGCGGCCGTGGGCTTTTGGGTGCCCACCTCCGTCCGCGCATGCCGGCTCTTCCAGGCTTGTCTGAGCCTGAAAATCCCTGCTGCTGGGCCGCGCCGCTACACGTCATCGGCCGGCCAGCCGGCCTTGTTTCATGGCTCGCTGCAGTGCTCCGTGCAACCTTAAACAGCTGCTGCGGACTGGCTGCCAGGGGGTCTCCTGATCGCGGTGGCCTCGCCATTGACATCGACATCCCTGGCACGCCTCCGGCACCAGGGCTCCGCAAACCACGCCACGGCCGGAAACTGGGCCCGGAGCGTGACCTGCGGGCTGCGTCGGCCGCTGCAGCTGCGCATCAGTGGCCTGCACGCCGACGCAGCGGCCCTGAGACCAATCACCCAATCTGTCCCAGCGGGCCCAGCAGGCAAGCTGCAGACCCAACCCAACCCAACCAACCCAAGCATGCAGGCAGGCAGGCAGAGGCAGGCCAGAGGCAGGCTGACGACAGGCTGCGGGCTGCTGGCCCAGCCCAACCAGCAGCGAGCGGGCCAGCAGGCCCCCAGCACGCATAGACCGCACTGGTCCGCAATGACACTTCTAAGGTTGGGAATTGAAAAACTATAAAACCAGGGTACATTGCCCTTTGTCTTGTTCCGGTTTTTTTTTACTTCTTCTTTTTCTCTTTTTCTTTTCTGTAGATTTCTTAGCAGAATCCACAAGATTAACTGAATCAGTCAATTGCCTAACAAAAACATCAACAAAAGTCACAATGGTCGTCAAGGTCGGTATCAATGGTTTTGGTCGTATTGGCCGTCTCGTTCTCCGTAACGCTCTTGCCAACCCCAAGGTCGAGGTTGTAGCTGTCAATGATCCTTTCATTGCCGTTGACTACGCTGCCTACATGTTCAAGTACGATTCTACCCACGGTAGATACAAGGGTGAGGTTACTTCTGACGACGCCCACCTTATCATTGACGGTCACAAGATTGTTGTCACTGGTGAGAAGGACCCTGCTGCCATTCCTTGGGGCAAGCACGGTGCCGACTACGTTGTCGAGTCCACCGGTGTTTTCACCGACCAGGCCAAGGCCGAGCTCCACTTGCAAGGTGGTGCCAAGAAGGTCATCATCTCTGCTCCTTCTAAGGATGCCCCCATGTTCGTTGTCGGTGTTAACCTCGATGCCTACAAGCCCGAGTACAAGGTCATCTCCAACGCTTCTTGTACCACTAACTGTTTGGCTCCTCTTGCCAAGGTCATTGACGACAACTTCGGCATTGTCGAGGGTTTGATGACCACTGTCCACTCCATCACCGCCACTCAAAAGACTGTCGACGGTCCTTCTCACAAGGACTGGAGAGGTGGCCGTACCGCCTCTGGCAACATCATTCCTTCTTCCACTGGTGCTGCCAAGGCTGTTGGTAAGGTCATCCCTCACCTCAACGGCAAGCTCACTGGTTTGTCGCTCCGTGTCCCCACTGTCGATGTCTCTGTTGTCGACTTGACTGTCCGTCTTAACAAGGCTGCCACCTACGACGACATCAAGGCCGCCGTCAAGAAGTCTGCCACTGGCGACCTCAAGGGCGTTGTTGCCTACACTGAGGACGACGTTGTCTCCACTGACTTCATTGGTGACACCCACTCGTCCATCTTCGATGCCAAGGCTGGTATCCTCCTCAACGAGCACTTCGTCAAGCTCATCTCTTGGTACGACAACGAGTACGGTTACTCTGCCCGTGTCGTCGACCTCCTCGTCTACGTTGCTGGCAAGGACGCCGAGGCTTAAATGTGCGTAATACCTTCCATCTAATCTAGATAAATAAATTATTTATATAACTAAATCACAAAAAAATATCCTAATAGTCAGTCATCGACGACTCATTTTCTGATCTCTAGTTGCTCAGCAACCACTAGCGGGGGCTAGGGCTGGACCCTGCATCCAGTGGAAACGGCAATTCCAGGGGTAGCTACGCACGATGCCTCCGGCGGCCGGCTGTTGAGGCAGGAGCGAAGTGTCCGTGTGCTAGCAATCCTATGCAGAAACAAAGGGAGTACGTACCGGGTTGACCTTTCTGCTCGGGGCGAAATAGTCGATGGTTTGCGACATTGCTTCCATACCAGATTCAGTGAGCTATTAGAAAGAGAGTACACGGTCGAAACTCCCGCTTACGACCATATCTTGAGTACAGCAAGATTTCCCGTCCGATCAATCATATTTAAGCCTCAAAGAGCCTTGATCAGTAATGCCGTGGGAGACCAGGCGTGAACAGAAGGTGTTGTAAGTCTTCTCTTTTTCTTTTCTTTGCTCTCTTTTTTACTCTTCTCCAGAGTTACCAGTGGGTGACCACGCCAATACGGTGTAGGCTCTTTGGAGGTATACCATCTCTCCCTGTCTTCAGCCTTTCAGCTATGCTGGCAGTCTCCCTCGATTTGATCTCGGGACTTAGCATTCTCCGAAGAGCACCGATCCAATGTCAATCCATATCTGCTCGGATCCGAGAATCGGTGGACGTGTGAAAGCGTCCAAACGGCTCTTTCAGTGCCTGCCTTGTGATGTAGGACTACAGCTTGGTATAGACTCCTGGATAATGCATCTATATATCTTTCTTGAGAAGTGGTGGAGTGGAGGCCTATCAATTTCGCAGGCCATCGCATTTTCTATGTACGGTTCACAGTTATCAGTGCTTATCTCGCATTGCATGATGTGCGATAGATGGCGGATCTTTGCAGTCACTTCATGCGATTGAGTGCGAAAATCTTGTATATGCGCTGCGATTAATGGACCACAGCATCTTAACCGGGCTAGAGACGGGCGTCACTGCGGTCGTTTGGATTTCGAGCTCCGCTGGAGTGAGCCGTGGCGTCTCACCCATCTGATCAGTACATTCCCTCTGCGGTATACCTCATCGCTTCGCTTAGCTTGCCTGAGAACAGGTGTCCGAGTCAGCTGTGAATGGTAAATTGATTTATTCCGCCAGACAGATAACCCGTTTCTGAGTCCTAAGGGTTCAACCAGGAGTATGTGGACTGTATATATGCTATATGCAGCAATTTACTTATGTACCCAGCCGTCGACTTCCCAGAAACCACTGAAGAATGGAGTCAGGTCCCTCTACGAGTGAAGCCAGACACTGAAAAGACCATGGCTCCATAATGTATAATTCACATGCTGGTGGAGCAGCTGGTGGTCTGAATACTATCGGTCTATGAGTAACGTTGCTCGTATGTATAGTTCCAGTGGGATACCTGCTCAGGGAGGGAGATACATCATGTCGTGCGAACAAATAAGCGAATTCTGGCTAACGTCATTTACGAAGTAAGTACGGACCTAAGCACGGGTGGTGTCAGGAGCCCTTGGCGAGCCATTGGCCCCTTAGCTGGCCGCGAGGTCTGCGGACCGCTACCCCCTGCGTCTGCCAAAAGCGACGTGTTATCCCAAAATATGTATGACACGGAAGTTAACGACATGCTGATCTGAAATATTTTATTTAGCAGCATTGATTTTGTGGTTGATTCACTTGTAACCCTATTATCCCCAGCTCATTAAGTCACCAGCAGCTCTACAGGGTCTATCCAGAAACCACTGATCGCGCCTACAATGCCCACAATGTGGCTCTCAGACATCCAAAGTGAGTGCATACCTCAACGCCAGATCAGCCCAACGCCAGCACTAACACGCGCTTCTAGAGCTAGGCGTCGGCTTCACCACGGCCGGAGTCTTCTTTTTCGGACTCGGTGTCGTCACATTCTTTGACTCGGCTCTCCTAGCCTTTGGAAATGTAAGTTCTCCGCGCGTGTGCCTCCGGCAGCTGGGGCGGCGCCCCAGCCGCCGGAGGCGACTCGCCGCCGTCAGCTGATAGTGGCACGGACACCAGCTAACCGGCACAGATCCTGTTCATCGCGGGAATCACAATGATCATAGGCCCACATAAGACGATATCGTTCTTCGCGCGGCCGAACAAGGCGCGTGGGTCGCTGTGTTTTGTGCTGGGGGTCGTGCTGATCCTCATGAAGCGGTCGTTCATTGGCTTTGGCTTCGAGTGCGTGGGCATCCTGGCTCTGTTCGGAGATTTTTTCTCTGTCATCATAGCGTTTCTGCGCTCGCTGCCCATCATCGGGCCAGTGCTGTCCAACCCGCACATCGCCCCCACCATCGACAGGCTGGCGGGTGTCCGGCTCCTGCCCGTCTAAGCACAGGGCCCTCCACCCCTGGATCCAGCTCCACCCCTCCTTCTCCCCCTCCTCCGTCTCCCGTGTACTATAGATAATGACAATTCAATGACATGGCTGCTGGTTGGCGGCCGGTGAGCCTCCGGCGGCTGGGGCTGTGCCCCAGACCCCCCGACTCCTCGAGCGCAGCGAGAGGAAGGCCACTCCGGAACCGACGCTCGCGCAGCGAGCACAGCGGGGCCCTGGCCGCCGGAGGTAATAACAGTTAATAACAGTTATTAACGCTTATTAACAGTTAATAACACTTAATAACAGTTATTAACACTTATTAACAGTTAATAACACTTAATAACACTGTTCTTAACTGTTCTTAACTGTTAATAACTGTTCTTAACTGTTGTTAACTGTTCTTAACTGTTATTAACTGTTCTTAGTTCATAACTGTTCTTAACAGTTCATAACAGTTCATAACTGTTAATAACTGTTAATAACTGTTCATACCTGTTCATAACTGTTCATAACTGTTAACTGTTCATAACTGTTCATAACTGTTCATAACTGTTCATAACTGTTCATAACTGTTAACTGTTCATAACTGTTCATAGTTCATAACTGTTCATAACTGTTCATAACTGTTCATAACTGTTCATAACTGTTAATAACTGTTAACTGTTCATAACTGTTCATAGTTAATAACTGTTCATAACTGTTCATAACTGTTCATAACTGTTAACTGTTCATAACTGTTCATAGTTCATAACTGTTCATAACTGTTCATAACTGTTAACTGTTCATAACTGTTCATAACTGTTCATAACTGTTTACTGTTCATAACTGTTCATAGTTAATAACTGTTCATAACTGTTCATAACTGTTAACTGTTCATAACTGTTCATACCTGTTAACTGTTTATACCTGTTCATACCTGTTCATACCTGTTCATAGTTAATAACTGTTCATAACTGTTCATACCTGTTCATAACTGTTAACTGTTCATAACTGTTCTTAACTGTTCATAACTGTTAACTGTTCATAACTGTTCATAACTGTTTACTGTTCATAACTGTTCATAGTTCATAACTGTTCATAACTGTTCATAACTGTTCATACCTGTTAACTGTTCATAGTTAATAACTGTTCATAACTGCTCATAACTGTTCATACCTGTTCATAACTGTTAATAACTGTTCATAACTGTTCATAACTGTTCTTAACTGTTTACTGTTCATAACTGTTCATAGTTCATAACTGTTCATAACTGTTCATAACTGTTAACTGTTCATAACTGTTCATAACTGTTAATAACTGTTCATAACTGTTCATAACTGTTCATAACTGTTCATAACTGTTCTTAACTGTTCTTAACTGTTATTAACAGTTAATAACACTTATTAACAGTTATTATTACCCCCGGCTCCTCGAGCGCAGCGAGAGGAAGGCCACTCCGGGACTGACGCTCGCGCAGCGAGCACAGCGGGGTCCGGGGCAGCGCCCTCGCCGCCGGAGGTAATAACAGTTAATAACAGTTATTAATAGTTATTATATAACAGTTAATAGTTATTAACAGTTATTAACAGTTATTAACAGTTATTAATAGTTATTGACAGTTATTAACAGTTAATAGTTAATAAGAGTCATTAATAGTTATTAACAGTTATTAACTATTGCGGGCAGTCCTCCAGCCAACGCGCTCGCGAAGCGAGCACAGCGGGGTCCGGGGCAGCGCCCCGGCCGCCGGAGGTACGCCACCAGTACTCAGACTGTAGTCAATATTTCTGGAGTATATATGATCTTATACATTGCAAACAACTGAGGTGAATATCCATGTGATGTGAAAGTGAAGGTGGGAGGAAGACGTGGTTGTCGAGAACGAGAACGAGGCTAGTATCCAGCGGCTATGAGATAGTCGCCGAGCGCCTCGACGACCTGCGTGGCCTCGCCGGGCTGGGTGGGCGCCTTGTAGTGGCCGAGAATGATGGCCTGGCTGGTGCGCACCGCGATGATGCCGGTGTCCTCCTTCTTGCCGTAGATGGACCGCTCGTCGGCGCGCAGCAGGAAGTACTTCTGGCCCTGGACATGTAAACCGCTGGCCTGCAGCGCCGACGAGTTGTCGAAGCCCCTGGCGATCTCGGCAATCTCGGCCGCCGTCACGTCGAAGCCCTCGGACTGGGCCCACACCGAGTCGCCCGCTCGCGAGTAGATGGCCGCGACGTCCACTTTAGTGGTGACCACCAAGTTATTGATATACTCTGTGCCTGTTAGCTTGTCGCTCGCGGAGGGGGGGGACGTGCCTCCGGCGGCTGGGGCGCGGCCCCAGATCCCGTTGTGCTCGCTGCGCGAGCATCTTGACCCCAATTGCAGTTGAAAGAAAAAGGGAGGGGCAAATCCAGTGCTCGTGGTTACCAGGGCTCGAAGCCTGCGTCGAGCAGTCCGGCGAGATGGCCAGGGCAGCAGTAGCATTAGCGCAGTCAGAGCAGTCAGCAGCAGTCAGCAGCAGTCAATGCTAATGTGAATGGCGAGACACAGTCCGTCAGCCTGAGAGTTGGCCAGGCCTGACCTCTCGGCCACAGCCAAGGCCCACAGCCAATGCCCACAGCCAGGAAGCGTGATGAGACCACTAGGCACCAAACTAGACAGAACCGGCCTACTGCAAGTCAATTCACACAAAGCCATCTCATAAAACACCGTTCAAGCACGTCTAACCACAGGCCGCCCAAGAGGCCCCTACCACTACTACTACTCCTGGAGCCCGCCACATCCAGAGCCATTGAGCCATTGAGCCATTGAGCCATTGATGAACCTCCCTAGAGCGTGGAATCAGCCCAGCACCGGCCCAATGTTACTGACCAGGCGATTGATCCCGTTACTCATCCGCCCGCTCACTTACGTTGCCACGACATGGTATTCCTAACAATCGATCCTGTGTGTGTTTGTTATCTAGCAGCGGTTGGCTGGTCTGTGTGTTTTCAACAACGGTTACTTGGCTTTACAAGTCGGTTGAAGCCCAAATGAATGAATGCTGGGCTAGGGGCGTATGGCGTGTATTCTACCATCTGCAGCCGCCGGTTGCCACAGCACTGGCTAGCGGTCTCAATGGTGATCCCTCACCCTCTTCCTGCTCCACTGGCTTGGAAATCAGATGCTAAATATGATAGCAAGCAAGCTCACTCTGATTGTGTTTAATTAATAATGTGCTACCCTGCTTCAATGATCTTCTTCTTCTGCCCGAATAATAAACCAGCAACAGATTGGCTAACGAAAAATACTTAGATTGATGTCCAAGCCTATGCTGCGCGTCATATTCTCGGAACATGGCAGCCCTGGGTCACGCTGCTAATGTTCACTATAAGGAAGACGATCTGGCCAGGATAGTGTAAATTTCGGCACAATACGACCTTTGTAGGACTCTCCCAGAAATCACCACGAGAGTACGATTTAGATGTTGAAGGAGTGAATTATGACCTCAATGAAAGCAGGAGATAGAATCTGGACAGAAATTGAGACAGAAATTTAACAGAGAGACAAGCAGCAGTGCTCCCAAAAACCTTCGTACTCTGGGGTGAGCTACTCTCTTTCTCTATTTTATACGCTCTAGATATTTTATTGCATTGACGATATCTCTCCCGGACTCAGACAGCTTTTCTATTTTTATGATTTCTGAGAGACATCAGCTCCTAAGCGATCAAGTATGGCCCTGGACTGGTGCGAACAGTCCGTCTAAGTTATCGGAATATGTGCCAGCATTCTCAGGGCTTTTTTTTTTTTGTTCTTTTTGTATTTTTTTGATGGCATACCTACGAAGAGATACGATATGGGAGGAGAATCACGTGGGAGAGTGGATATAAGAATTACCAACGAGCTCACTAACCTCATGGGAAAAACCGATATGTCGAGAATCCGGAGAAGCGATACATTGATAAAGATGGAACCAATCAATTAACTCGGGAGGACAGATAATGAAGGAAACATTAGCTGGACGAGCGTCCGGCTAGCCAGGGCCCACGCTCCACGAACGAGCTTCCTGATCCCGCTGGAGTGGTCTCCTAGAGCGCAGCGAGAGGAGCAGTGGGGTCCGGGGCAGGGCGCCCCGGCCGCCGGAGGTGCACCCCCTGCATGGACGAAGCAGGAACGCTGCAGGGACACGCAGGGTCTGTTTCGGTAGCATGATATTTAACCCCGTTTATACAATGCAAAATATTTGTCGATCCTCATGTTGATATATTTTCTTCCAGCCGACAGTCGACCTGTCGATATTTTCAGTGTTCTTGAACAATTTTCCTGCTGACCGCTCTATTATTTATTCACAACCACAATGGCACGCGCTAGGAAGCCCACAGAGATCCAGTCGGTCGGCGCTACGGCCGGCACATCGAAAATCAAGAAGAAGATACGTGATTTGGAGCGCTTGGTGCGAAAGCCAGACCTGGACGCCAATAAGAAAGTAGAGACCGAGCGTGCTCTGAGTGCGTTACGAGGAGACCTCGAGACTGCCGAGGCGAACAACAAGCAGAAAGTGCTGGCCAAAAAATATCACATGGTGCGGTTTTTCGAGCGCAAAAAGGCCACCCGGCGACTCAAGCAAGCCTTGAAGAAGCTCCAGGAAGTTCAGAACATGGAGCCCAGCGCGAGCCCAGAGGACCTCCGAGCAGCCCAGAAGAACTTCAACAAGAGAGAGGTCGAGTACTACTACGTTATCACATTCCCCATGAACAAGAAATACGTGGCCCTCTTCGTCTCCGAAGAGCACTCCGAAGTCCACAAAAAGTACCTGGCCGACATCAAGCAGCAGATCAAAGACAAAACGCTGCCCTCTGGCATCCAAGACGGCAAGTCCCTAGCATTACAGTATCAAGCATAGTCCCTCCCTCCGTCCCGTGCAGAGCCTCCGGCGGCCGGGGCGCTGCCCCGGACCCCCTGGCTCCTCTCGCTGTGCTCGAATCGGGCTGTTCGCGGGGGTGCTGAGTGTGCCTCCGGCGGCCGGGGCGTTGCCCCGGACCCCGCGGCTCCTCTCGCTGCGCTCGAGGAGGCTGCTCCCGGGGAGCCTTGGGCTGCTTCTTTCTCCGCCTCCCCTGGGGGTTACCTCCTGCGAAGCAGGAGCTACGGGGTCCGGGGCAGCGCCCCGGCCGCCAGAGGCACGTCCAGCCCAGCAGCAGCCCCACCGCCGGAGGCAGAGCGGCGCGAGAGTAAGAGCATTGATAAATATACATTTCTATTCGTCGTCGTCTTCGTCGTCGAAGATGCGGCGCTTTTTGCGGGTCTGCTGGGCCTCGCGGTCGTCGGGCTTGCGCGAGTAGAGCTCGGCGCCCTTTTGTTTGAGGTCGTGGAGCCTTTTGGCGCGCTGGCGGTCTGCTTCGTCGTCGACTTCATCGAGCGCGTCGTCCAGGTCGTCGGCGCCCTCGTCGTCGTCTTCGTCGTTGCCGCTGCCTTCTTCTTCGTCCTCGTCGTCCACCACGAAATCGTCTTCTTCGTAGTCGTCGCCGGCCCGGCCCACGGCGCCTCTTTCGTAGCCATCATTGACGGCCTCTTCGCGGTCAGGGTCGTACGAGTAGCGCGACGATGCCGAGCCTGCTGTACCGCTGCCAGGGCCGCTGCCGATTCCAGCACTTCGCTCCTGCTGTAGCCGTTGCTTCGATTCCAGCTTACGGCGCGCTCGAAGCGTCATTTCGGCCACCTTCTCGGCCTCTCGCTGAACCTTTTCGGGGTCATCGGTGGTCGCTACACTGCTAACGGCGACTGACGTGGACAGTTGTCGCACGCTGAGCTCCTGGGCCAGCCGTTTGTGACTTCGGGATGCCGTGGACGTCGGCACGATTCTCATGTTTTTGGTGAAAATTCCGCTAGTCTGAAGAAGGGAATTAGCTGGGTGCGACAGGCAGAGGAACGTTTGGTCGTACGGTTCTTGGATCACGATATCGAACAGCTCTTGTCCCAGCTGCAGCGACATGGACCCGTCCGACCATTTCACAATCCTGCTATTGGATTGCTTGGTGACATTGCCTGTACGGTCTTTGGCATACTTCCATCGCACAGTATTCTCGTTGCGGATCTTGAATCCGTCCTCGTTCGCTGCTTGCTCTTCAGCTAGCTCTTCTTGAAACTTGGACGCCTCGAATGGATGGGGTTCCAGTGACATGAACGCAGGCATGGGTACATGGTACAGGTCGCCCGACGGCTGGTGCGACCGCGGATACCGTGGAATCGTCGTCTGTTCAATCCGCAGTGTCACTTCCTTCTCTTGTTCTCGGCCATACCCGCTGTCTTCGTCGTCGTCCCCTCTGCCCTCGTTCTCATTATCCTCCTCTCCATCACCGCCGTCTCCAAAAATGTCCTCGTCTTCTTCCTCATTGTCTTCATCGTCCGGCAGTCGGCCGTCGTTCTTGGCTTCGTTACTGTCTCCATCTTCGCTTCCATCTGCCTCTTCAGCATCGTCGGCATTGTCGCGAGCACGGCGCGTACCGTTTCTCCTCACCACCTCATCTTCCTCGTCATCCCCATCGACCTCCACTTCAGGCTCATCATCCACCACCCGCTCGTTCTCGCGATCCGACGAAGACATTCTGCCGTTCCCAGTCTCTCTCTCTCTCGTCACTCGCAAGCCGCAGCTGTCACTCAAGCTGCCCACAACATGCGCCTGTATCAGTGAACTTTTCAATCTCGTGAAGCAGGCCGCACCGCTTGCGGCTCTCTCTGCTTCGCCTCCGGCGACCGGGGCGCTGCCCCGGACCCCGCTGTGTTCACTACGCGAGCGGCCGCTCCCTGGGGCTTGCATTGTGCTCGCCCAGGGTACCGAGAAGAGCAGCCGGGTCTGGTGCTCATCCCAGGCTGCGGATGCGCCGATCTGCAGGGTCTCATTCGGCACAGCAATTTGTCCCATTGCTCGCGAAGCGAGCACAGCGGGGTCTGGAGCAGCGCCCCGGCCGCCGGAGGCGTCCCCCATTTTGCCTCCGGCGGCCGGGGCGCTGCCCCGGACCCCCTTGCTGCGCTCGAGTCGGGATGAAGTACACGACGCAGGGTCCCGGTGTCAGGACGCCGCGAAAGGGGCGCCTCGCACCGCCCCGAGAAGGGATGAGTGAAAGAAGGCTCGCCAGGCGAGCGCAACCCGGTCCGGGCGGAGCCCGGCCGCCGGAGGCACATCCGCCCAGCACAGAAATGCCACCGGCCGACGGGAGATTTCGAGTCAGCGGGCGGAGAGAATCAGCGAGCTGAAACAGAGGGGCCAGCATAAATCAGAACTGGATAGAGCCCCGAGTTCACATATCCGGTGCTCTGCGTGTATGGGCAGTGCCGTCTGTTGCGACGTTATACCCGGTCATGGTGGGGGGATATGTGGGGCCCAGGACGATAGATCTTCATCTCCGAGTCAGGTATCTACACAGCTATCTATACAGGATTCCAGCTAGCTAAGCTCGTTTTTTTGCTATTGACAAGTCACAGTCACCGTCAGGCCAATAATCCGTTGAATAACTCCACAGTGTGTTATCACTCGTGAATTGTGACGGTTGAGAGCGGAACATATCCAGAACCAGGAAGCATGTCCATCAATATCAAACCTGTGGACCTGAGCAAGGGCCAATGGCTCAATGAGCCCAAGATTTGGAAGATTGATAAGGATCAGCTGACGGTCACTACAGACAGGGCCAAGGATTTCTGGCGTGAGACCTTTTACGGGTTTGTACGAGACAGCGGTCATTTCTACAGATTCCCCGCTGGTGACAACTTCACGGCCCAGGTCCGCGTCAAGGGCGAGTTCCGCCAGTTGTACGACCAGGCTGGGCTGATGGTGCGCATCGACGAGTCGCACTGGGCCAAGATTGGCGTGGAGTTTACGGACGGAGAACAGTACCTCAGCACCGTTGTCACTGACGGCAAGTCAGACTGGTCCATTTCACAGCCTTTCAAGAACCTCGATGATTTCTACCTCCGCATCACAGTGGCCAACGGCGCCCTGAGAGTTCAAAGCTCCAGCGACGGGAAGCTCTGGCTGCTGTCCAGACTGGCCCCCTTCCCCAACAGCGACAACTACCAGGTGGGTCCCATGTCATGCACCCCCGAGCGCGAGGGCCTGTCTTCCAGTTTCAGCGAGTTCCAGCTCGGGCCCGCCATGAGCAAAGACCTCCACGACCAGACCTAGGGTGGCTGGTCCCGCGGGAGATGATGCTCTGGCGTTCGGGCGCTGTCAGTAACCATTATCAGCAGTACACATGTCACCTACAGAACGGAGTCATCCCCACCGCCGGGACGACTGCTGGGACGCCTCCGGCGGCCGGGCGCTGCCCGGACCCGTAGCTCCTCGAGCGAAGCTCGAGGAGGACCACTCCCAGGGGCAGCTGGGCGGCGCCCGGCAGTGGAGGCATCCCCATCTCCACATCTCCACTCGTTTTGGATGCAGCTGACTGCTCTGCGAGTCTTGGTTATACTCAATGGCCAAAGGCTCGCGAAGCGAGCACAACGGGTCCGGGCAGCGCCCGGCCGCCGGAGGCATCCCCGCCAGGAGACCTTCACTCGCTCCGCGAGCAGCTTGCGGTCCTGGCCCTGCGAGTCGCGGTCGGCGGCCCGGCTGCTCGAGGGGAAGATATACCAGATGCGACTTAGAGTTACATACAGGAGCATATATGTGGCCCAGACTCAATGACATAGAGTTAGCTCTCAGGTACCTAGGCGTAGAAGGCTAGCGCGTGTTTTTGTTGCTACAGGGAGTTTCGGTCGGGTCTGGGGAGAGGAAGAGCGGTAGATTGAACAAGGGTCCTAGCTCTGCCCATTTACTGGAGTCGACATGGTCAGGAACACGGCGGACGGAGATAGCAGCCTGTTGATACGCACAATCAGGGCGATCAGATAATCACAAATCATCTCAATAAGTGTGTAGCTCGCCCGTCTGCGCATCTCATGCTGAAAGTTTTATGAAAGTTTTACTTGTCTGTGGAATTTCATTGGACGGACTTGCCATTGGCTCTGATGGAGAGGCATTGTGACCCAACAATTAGCTGGCAGTTGCTTGATTACCATGGACTTCGCTTTCAGTAACGAACCTGAGAGCCCTGAGTTCCACTAATTGCTACTGCTGACTCGTAAGCCGGCTCGTGCTGCCCGCTCGGACTTCTGATTCACTGATTAGTACCTCTCAGAACATTGATAGACCCATCATTAGAAGAGAACCATTGATTAGTCACATCGGTCTCATTGATCGGACCCACTGATTAGAACGGTATATGCTATTGACATAAGGTCATGGGTTGATTTGTCTCTTAGTGTGCATGGTAGCATGAAACTTGTCGGCTGCTGCACTAATGAGGGCTGACCATGTGAGAGATGTACATGATTATCTATCGATACAGCATGGGGCGTATGGTTCAAGCTAAACGATAAAGGTTAATGATCCAAGACATAATTCTTGATTGGAGGGGTAGTGGCAGGCATTGGGCCAGACAAGGGTCGGATATGTGAAATCGAGTCAGCGGCCCGGACATGGGACGTTTCGCAAGTGCAGGGCACCGAGGCCAATTGATCAATTCGTAGCAGAGCCAAATACTGCAGCAGTTGGACGGCCAGAATAATTAGTCAGTCTGCTGCGTTCTTCGGTCTATAGCTCTGGTGCCGTCTATTCCGGCCTGGTTGCTAGTGCAGTTTGCAGTCGTTCCTGTGTTCCTGTGTTCCTGTGTCCCTGTGTCCCTGTGTTCCTGGGCTCCTGTTCTCAGATGGCCCAGTCAGTAAATAAACAGATCAGCATGTACACATATTGTGCTTAATTGGAACTGTGCTTGACGGCAGTTGCGGTTGTAATTGTAATTAATTGTGGTCGTAGCCGTCGCTTCATAGTCGTCGCTTGTTGTTTAAAAATAAACTTCAATATTAAAAGAAATTAATACTATGATATTATCCTTGATTGCATTGCACATTCTTGAGAATCAGATCTCGTACATGAGACGACCGGTCGAGACTGTTGCGCATAGACTGGGCGACCGTGCTGCCTTGGGCAATACGCGGAGTTGCGGGTCGTGGTTATGATGGTGAAGGCTCTGGCGATAGTGACACAATTGGCTCTTTCGGGCATTCAGCCGGGAATAGGTAGTATGGCGGTTCATTCAAGTGTATGTAACGACCAATTATTTACTTCTAGCCAAATATGTACGCATATCTACTATCGACGGATGAGCAGTTGGATAAATTCATGTCAGCAAATTAAGACAGCAATTGGCTACCGTATAATTAATTACGTTCGCAGTCAATAGCTAACTTGCAATTGAATGGAAGTGAATTGTCATGCTAGACACAGTGCCATTTGCACGTAACTGCGATATTATACGCCGTGTAAAACAGCACGTCTGTGATTAATCAATCATTTATCTGGGGGCTAGTCCACGGCCGTTATTTCGCCTCCACATGTTCGTCGCACATATGTGCTACTCCAGACACAGATCAGATCTACCTGATGCCATGTTCCTACATTCGATAGCTAACAGTGTAGCTGCTATATGAATGAATATATATCTCACTTTGTCCTCTGGTCGGCCAATTCAACGCCTGCCTGTAGACCGCTGCCACTCTCCAACCAGCTAGTACTGCTGGCCCGCCTGGCTTGCTCGATAGGGCCTGGGAAGACACGCAAACGGCCTGCTAGTGAAACGAACCCGCCAGTCAGGTCTCTCATCCAGGGCACATCATCGGGTCAGGCTGGAAGAAGACCGCGTCAACAAAGAAAGCGTGCCTTGTTTCTCTGCCGATACGAACCGCCGAAGGCCAAATCGAACTACCGTCTAACTAATTTCAGTAGATGCGAGATGAAACATGAGAATATGAGATGCATAAGAATAGTGCGCCAATAACATGTCAATATGTTATTATACATACCAATATATTAGTACCAGTTATATATGCCAATATATTAGTACCAGTTATATATGCCAATATATTAGTACCAGTTATATATACCAATATAATGAGCAATATACAGAACAATATACAGAACAATTACAGAACAATATACAGAACAATATACAGAACAATATACAGAACAACTAGACGTCATATTAACTATACTATACTGTGATGGGATACGCTAGGCGGCTAGCGGTGCAAAAAGCGGAGCTACCAGAGAGCATAGCTACCAGTGCAACTCGCAGTGTGTAATACTACTACGTACGCAGGTCAGTCCTGCAATACCGCTATAGTTAGCACGATAACCAGCGCAATATCCAGGGCCGTGAGAGCGAGATGTAGCTTATTTACAGACGTCTCACTGGTCGACCAGGCTACCTTTCTTGGCCAGAAATTAGCCGCAGCCAATTAGGGGGCCTCACTTCGGCGCTGACGGGCGACCGAGCGGACAAGCTACCAGCGAGCCAGGCCTCTTCTAATTGTTGGGAGATAAGCATTATATCCGGATGTACAAGCACTCTTGTTTTGTAACATATTTGTGGACGCAGGCCTAGCTGTTTTAGCCGATGTGCATCGCATCTGCAATGCGTCCCCTCAGACACAAACGATTAACATTTCCCACCCCTAATTCGGCGATCATCTCCCACAAAAGCAACCACGTGCTGCTCCCTACCTTCTTTGGAACTCGATGAGCAACGATTATCAGGAGGCATGCACGACCGCTGCAGACGAAACACGGCCGACCAGCCGTCCCGGTCGGCATTAGCAGACGCCGACCGGCATCGACCTGGCCGCCGCCCGCTCGGGGCCGGCGGTGCCGCGAGCGGG
>JAKTSR010000131.1:0-35360 GCA_030580325.1 Sugiyamaella sp. yHKS617 | reverse complement strand
TACAACATCGTCCCCTCCTCCGCCACCCCCACCTGCTCCACCTGCTCCTTCCCCCACCACAACTTCGAGTCCACCACCTCCCCCTCCTCCTGCTCCTTCGCCAACCACGACGTCAAGCCCACCTCCATCTGCCCTGCCTTCTGGATATATTCCACCCATCCCCGGTCAGAATGGAATCCCGGCCATTTCCAACCCTGTCTCGCCAATTGTCCCACAGACAATTGTCTACAGCCCCTACAACAGCGATGGGTCTTGTAAATCTGCTGACGTAGTTAGTCAGGATCTCGCTCTCATTGCGTCCAGGAACATTCCTTCGATTAGAGTATATGCCACTGATTGTAACTCACTTCAGACTGTCCAACCAGCTGCCAAAGCTCTTGGCCTCACCATAAATCAAGGTTTCTGGATAGATAACACAGGGGTCGATTCCATTGACCAGAGTGTTTCTGATGTAATTACTTACGGGCAATCCAACGGTTGGGAGATTTTCAAAGTCATCACTATTGGAAACGAAGCTGTTCTCAGCGGATACTGCAGTGCAAGCGACCTTTATCAAAAGATTCTATCTGTCACTTCGCAACTTCGTTCTGCCGGCTACTCTGGACCCATAACGACTGCCGAAGTACCTGATACTTATCAGGCTAATCCCGAGTTATGCAGTACCAGTGTTGTGGATTACGTCAGTGTGAATTCACACTCGTATTTCAATCCCGGTGTGGCGGCATCCGGCGCCGGCCAGTTTGTCTTGAGCCAACAGCAGATCACCCAACAGTACTGTAACAGAAATGACGTTACCATCTCTGAGACCGGCTACCCTCACGAAGGTGATGTAAATGGTCTCAACGTCCCCTCTCCAGAAAACCAGCGCTCGGCGATTCTCAGTCTGCTAGAGGCTTTCAATGGTGATATTACGATTTTGACGACGTACGACGATTACTGGAAGGCACCTGGTCCTTACAATATCGAGCAGCACTTTGGCGCCATTTCGTTATTTAACTAAGGCTGGAGGTTATATCTTTTATGTTCTTGTAGTTTAGTTCGCTTTGCTTTCTTGGGTGTTTGCTTTTGGTTTCGTTCTGTTCGGCTTTGATTTCCTCTTTCATATTCATTTTTTCTATTCATTCCTGCTTGCTTTCGCTTCTTTACTTTCGCTTCTTTACTTTCCTTAACATTCTAGTCTTATGTAGAAAATTTCAAACTCCCTCCATTCACTTCACGTAAAACTCCTGTTACTGACTGGCGGCGATACCTCCGGCGGTAGTCCGATCCTGGGTTCCGCTATGGTTACTTCGCGACCGTCGTTGGCTCCGCGGGAGGGGCCCGACTCGATAGTAGCGGAAGGAGCAGCGGGGGTAGGGGGTAGGATCCCGGCCGCCGGAGGCGGCTCTTCGCCCTACGGGAGTGTCCCTCAGACATAGAATAAACATGGCATGACTGATCTATAACTTAGAGCGAGTCTGGTTGCACTCGTCGATTTCTTGCATTGCCAGCTGGGAGAGCGGGAAATAGAGCTTTGCATGGGACGCTGCGCTAGCACTCGACGCCTGGCCCCTGAATATTCTGGCAGCAATGCCATGAGTGATGACACACAACCGGAGGTGGGCGTAGACCACCGCAAACGACCAGTAAGGAGCAGGATCCCAGCCTGCCGACTTAGCATAGAGCGATAAGTTGTCCTCAAGTCGGGGCAGTCCTTCGGGCAGGTTGTCAGAATACTTAAAGCCAGTAGTACCAGCTCCCGGCGTGGCAGGGATCATATACGGATGACACAAGTTGCCCAAATCGGCGAGTGGATGTCCAATAGTACAGAGCTCCCAGTCCAGGATAGCCACTACTCTATTCTCGGTCGGGTGGAAAATCTAGAGAACTGTTAGCTGAGCCAAAGGGTAAAGTAGATCCCTGATTACTTACTAGATTGTCTATCTTATAGTCACCATGAACAATGGCGACTCTCTCTGGTGGAGTGTCGTTCTGTACAAATGCAATCAATTTATCGAAATTGGGGATCGGTCCTAGCGCCTTGCTGGTCTTGGTGTCAGTGACTTGAGCTTGAGCTTCGTGAACCTTACTCAAAGTAATGACCTGTCGGGGATAATGACTAGAAAGATTCCTGGTAAACGAAGTCGGCAGACCGATCGTACTAGGGTCAAGACTGTGTAAACCGGCTAGGGTCGTGATAGCCGATGCCCAGCACTCTCTACGATCCTGCACGGAGAGCATGGGCATTTTGGGGTCGTGAAAGATGCGTCCTGACACGAAACTCATGATATAGAAATCTGAGCCAATTATTGATTTATCCTGACAAAGAAGGTACACTTCAGGAACCGGCACTTTACCAGTGCTTGAAATAGCTTTGATCATATGGTACTCTCTATCCACACGGTGGGCCGACTTGGACACGAGAGCACCAGGAGGCTGTTTACGCAGAACATATTTGCGATGTTTGACATCTACAATCTGGTACGACGGGTTACTCTGACCGAATCCAAACTGTTTGAGAGTCAATGGCGCTTCAAAAAGTGCCGGGTTCTGGTTAACCAAGTACTTTGTCAGGACCTCCAGGTCAATTGCGTGTCTTGCTCAAAGTTAGTACTGATATCGCTCTGCTTCCCAGTTACCACAGGCAGGCACAGATTCCGGCGCTAACTAGTAAGGTACTCACCGGACTTCGCCCAAATCAGCTTCAGTATCTACGAGAACTTGTTTCTTTGACATCGCCGCAAAGTCAGAGATTGGATAATGTCGGAATCAGCTCGCCCTCCCCTTTATATAGGTCGATGACCTGCTCTCGGCCTTAAATACCGAAAGTCTGGGGTAGCCCCGCGTAAAGCGATGCCGAGCGCTCTAACCGGTGTTTTTCTATGCCGCCGAGCTCGGCTCGAGACATGTCCCTAACCCTGAACACCGGGCTTTGGGGTCCCGAAATAGCGAGACTGTTATGTGCGAGAGCGAAAGCTAACCCACGCCTCTAAATATCAAATTATCAAAATCATCAGCCACATATATAAATAGGTATTGCGTCCTAGTGAAACGTGATTTCCCACTAACAATAGCCACCAGCCCAGAAGAACAGCGCGTTCCGTGCTTGGGTAAACCCCCAGACCCCGTTGTGCCGCACAAAGCTGGCGGCGACCGTGGGCCAGTTAGGTTTGCCGAATTCGTTATCGATGTCTCGAGCGTTGATTACTTATTAAACCAGAGTACCGAAACTAGGTATCAGCCACATAAGTTTCTCAGGAACCAGCTTCCTAGTTTCCAGGCAGAGCCACATCTGAGCGAAACAGTGAGAAGACCCCCGCTATTTAGAGCGGCCCACGTGTCCACACCACACTCGAGCGAAACGAAGAGCCACGAGACATAACCTGAAAGCCTTCTGCTCACTCAGCAAGAGCTACGAATATGCCTCTGAATCCATATTACATGGATTCGACTATGAACCAAATAACGTAACGCGAAGCAGTCATCAGCTGCGAAATAGCTGCTTGTAAGCAACCTGGTGCTATTATTCTTGTTACCGAAGCCTAGCTGGGTGAAACTCGAAAACGATGCACAGGAAGAGAAACAACGAGGTCTGGGGCACAGCCAGCTGAGGAGCACTTCCGCCTGAAAGTCTAGACAGCATTTTAGACGGCCCTGGTGATCTCACTCTCAGGTTATATTAAAATGCAGAGAATGTTTTTAATTTGTTTGCCAGTGAGATTGGCATGAACAGGTTTCATTGCACTAGATGAAGCGATAACTTTAAGATGAGATTGCCGGGATACAATCTAAACAAAGTTTCGGTCTCGGCTGCACGAGTATTGACCACTGCGTTTCACTTTGAATAGTGATAGTAAATTATTTTATATTTTCGTATATAAGCTTGCTACATCCCTCATTTTCTACATAAATCCGCTCGCTTATAGCTCTTTTCTCTCGTTTCTACCGCATCTTGATCTACAGGCGATCTCGGCATAGACATGAGATCTGACACTTTTGTTCGGCTAGTTGCAGCATACTCTGCAGGAGCAGCTGCATTATCGGCAGCGATCCCCCTGAATTCTCATTCCCCGTCGGTAGTGGGACTTCAGATTCAGGGCCAGAGGGGGTCCATAGCACCAAACGAGCGTGTTCGAGCGTGCGTTGGCAACGTCTGTCCTGTTCCCTGGGACAATGGTAGTGATTCTGAAAATCTGGAAGACGAAGCTGCCAGAGCTGCACTGATTCGCCCAACTGAACTCAGTAATCTTTATTCGTACTATGGTGTTGACATGCTAGTAGGGACCCCTTCACAGCTTATCAATGTCCAGGTAGATACTGGATCGAGTGACTTCTGGGTCATCTCGAATAATAACTCGTACTGCGCTCAGAACAGTGCTGAAATTGAAAATGGATGGCCCAACTGTACAGTTAACGTGTTTGACTATACAAAATCAAGCACCTGGAATTTTACAAAGACCTACTACCATATAACTTACGGTGACAACACCTTCGTTGTCGGCAGATGGGGTACCGATGCCTTAAAAATGGGTGATATCAGACTGGACCAGGTAAGAATCGCTCTAAGTGATAACACCAACTCTAGCCAAGGCGTGTTTGGCATAGGGTATCCCCAGGATGAATCCACCTTAGACAAGTACATGAACATCCCTACCTTGCTCAAGCAAAATGGACTCATCCAGGCAGTAGCCTATTCGCTCTATCTCGATGACATTGATGCTACGTCGGGCCAAATCCTCTTTGGCGGGGTGGACCACGGCAAATACCGCGGACCGCTGTACAGGCTGCCTATGGTTACCGCCGACGATGGTTCTCCTCAAATGATGGTTCAGCTCGAGACCATCACCTACAACAACGGGAAAAACGCCAGCCAGATCTCAGGCGAAGGTATCAACGTACTTCTAGACTCTGGAACCACTCTCACTATGCTTCCTCCAGATATCGTCACACCGCTTTATGCTGCTGTTGGAGCTGTCCAGATTCCAGGGGCGCCCCTGTTCGGTGTTTCTTGTCCTTCTCGAGACAGTGGCAAAATGATCCAATTTAACTTTGCGGGCGCAGTTATAAGCGTCCCACTGTCTGAAATGGTACTCGACCTTGCCGAAGAGACTGGAACTGAGCATCTCATGCCCAACGGAGACAAGGCGTGCGGGCTGGGCATCGTGTCCAGCAACTCAAGCCTGATCCTAGGTGACACCTTCCTGCGCAGCGCTTACGTCGTTTATGACCTCGAGAACAACGAGATCTCGCTGGCCAACACCGACTTCAACAGCACCACCAGCGACATCGACACCATCACGCCGTCCGGGGTACCTGGCGCCGTGCTCGCCCCTTCTCTCCAGCACAGCTAGCCAATATAGACTATTCGTCCAGCTTCAGGCGCACGAGCCTCCGGCGGACGGGAGCTGCCCCAGACCCCGTAGTGCTCGCTTCGCCGCAAGTGCGGAGCTGACGGCTTCTCCTCGAGCTTCGCTCGAGGAGCCACGGGGTCCGGGGCAGCGCCCCGGCCGCCGGAGGCACACGGGAATGAAGAGTGAATGCTAATTTCGGTGTGAATTAATTGTCAAATATTACAGACAAAACGGATAACAGCCGTGTTCGGGCACGGTGTTTGGATCTGTTGCTTTTAGAGGCTGGTGGGAGCCTGGCGTCTAGTACTTGGGGGGAGGGCGGTAGACAATCTTTCTGTTCTTGATGGAAGACCACTTCCACCTCTTGACCCAGACGGAGAGGGCCCAGAGCGCAGCAAAGGTGGTGACAGCCTTGAGACCGGCGCGCTTACGCTCGTCGTGCTCGGGCTCGGCAGCCCAGTTCAAGAAAGTGGTCACATCCTTGGCCATTTGCGAAGCAGTGGCTGGGGTGCCGTCTTCGTACTCAACGAGGCCGTCGAACAGAACACGGGCCATGGCAATGCCTCCACCAGGGAAGTAAGGGTTGTAGTTAAGACCGACGGGCAAAGTGACACCGGCAGGGGGCTCTTCGGGGTAGCCAGTCAGCAAGGAGAAGATGTAATCGCAGCCTCCGTGACGAGCCTTGACAATCAACGACAAATCTGGGGGCAGGGCACCCTGGTTGGCAGCACGGGCGGCCTGCTCGTTCTCATAAGGAGAAGGCATGTAGTCAGCAAGCTTACCGGGTCTCTTTCTGGGGTTACCCTCATCATCGGGCTCGTCATCGTACTCGAACTCCTCGGCCATGCTCTTAGCCTCAGAAGCAGAGTGCGACACACCGACCAACGAACGCCAGGCAACAAGCTTCAGCGAGTGGCACGACGAACACACCTCACGGTATACCTGGTAGCCTCTTCTGATGGACTGGTGGTCGAAGGTCGAGAGGAGACCATTGTGCGACCAGCCGTAGTGAGGTGAGTGGAGACCGTGCTCAGCGTCGGTCATGGCCGAAGCTGGGGTCAGGTACAAGTACGCGTAGTACGACGAGAGACCGGCCGTGGCAACGGTGGCAGTCACGGCATGCTTGGTCAAGCGAGACGAGGCTCTAATGGAGTTCTGGCAGGGTTAGTCGCTGGACGGGGTGGGCGTGAGCTCTGGCGGTGCGCCTCCGGCAGCTGGGGCGCCGCCCCAGGCCCCGTTGTGCTCGCTTCGCGAGCCGTTGGCCCTCCCGGATGGCCGGGAAAGGTGAGCAGAGCTGGTGGGTGGGCTATCTGGACAGGGCACTGGACTCTTGGGGAGAGGGCTGGGCGAATTGTGGTCCGAGTCGTAATTCAGGATGGTCTATGAGTATGATTTGAGGACAGCCAACCGGTCGTTCCCGTGCGTTCCCGTGGTTCTCCAGTAGAATGAGCATTTGTGTACTGTCGTATTTAGCACATTTTCGACCAAATGCGGTGTGGACTGAAAGGCACGGCCATCAACCTAACCGGCACAACTGGCTCAATGCTGACAGCTCCTCGCGAGAGTTGTTTTACCATATCAAGCTAGAGACTCACACGCCATGTCTCCGAGGAATGGCATATAAGCATATGGGCATAGCATATCGGAATATGGCACACCATATCAGCTATGCAACAAAGGCGCACTGGAAATAACCATATGATGGTCAGCTCTGGTTGTCCAACTGTAACGACATTTGGTAAAGGGAAATGCAAAATTATTTCATCGTTGTTGGTCCCTTAACTGAACGGCTAACAGCAGCGGATGTGCGGACCAGTGGGATTCGTCGCCAGTGCTATCGAAATCCATACCAGACCAGCCCAAGCATCACCGTCCTAAACTGGGCTGTCCAATGGCATATTCGAATTCAAATTCTGAACAGAGGTCCGATAATCCTGGTCACTTCATGTCTAAATACCAGCTCATCAATCGAACCGCTCTCATTCGAGATGCCACAACTGTCGAACCTGTCAAGTCTGGCCTGTCGCGTTCACAACTCCATAACCATTTTTGTCGCATTCTAACAGGTTGTGTTGCCTGCCCTTCATCTCGCCCAATCCAATATTCGTCCAAGCATAAATTAACAGAGCTGGTACCCAAGCTTCGTGCTCAACCGTCTCTACCCAGGAATTGGCCATCCAATTCCACCTTGTTCCACCCTCTCACTCTCAATTTTTGCACTTACTGCTAACCGAAACATAGTAGTCGAGGATAGGCTGTTTGTCGAACCTTCAAACTAAACTCCTTTATATATTTCAAAAGTCCACAAAACAGGTGAAGAGGATAAAAGGTTGAAAATTGCGAAAAGATGTCCTCGTTTCTTCACACACTTTTCCTCTGTATAATGATTTGACCAGCAGACTTAAGCCAATCTACCGGTTTATGTCGTTCTACACAATAATATTTTTTATTACTGTAGGTCGTTTGTATTGGTTGGGATGTAACTTTCACCAATTGCTGATACTTGATTGGCCCGTCTCGGATGTTAGGGCCGTCCTGCTTCCTGCCTGATTGTCGACTGTTCCTGGGCGCCAGCGCGGGTCCGTCGGCCGGCTGCCTGCTCTGCCCGAGCTGGAGGTGGGTGGGCGCTGCCCCAGAACCCGTAGCTCTGTGAGCTCCGCTCGAAGAGGGGCTTGACCCGTGTCTTTCCTGTGGCCCGAGGAGTTGACGTCCTACACTGCCTGCCGTGTCCCGTGTCCCGTGTCTCACTAGCAGCGGCACTCGTCTCCGTGTTTAGCCCAATCAGGAGATGTAGAAACATAACTTGATATGGAGAGTTGATACAAGGATCACTCTTTGTGAGATGACGGCAGGAAGACAGTTTCGCAGCCTGGAACGAATCTCTAAGATATGTTCATAGTGCATGGTTTAAACATGAGCTCTATGAAGCATTGACATGCGACTTCCTTTTAGGTTACAGCTTCGAAATCAATTGCAGCAATTAAGAGCCCGTGGCTCCTCTCGCTGCACTCTAGGAGGACTGCTCCCGGTGGTCCTTCTGACCCGAGTGTCCTGGGAATAGCCGAGGAGCCACGGGTCCGGGGCAACACCCCGGCCGCCGGAGGCAGATCCCCTATCATTCACACCAGAGAGTGATATCGCGCAGCAGCGCCTGGAGCCGGGGTGGGCGAGGGTAGCGTGTAGGCGGATCATGAATTTTTCACGTTTGGCCCAGAGGTCAGAACAAACACACAGGTCATGTCGAAACAGGCGGCGAAGAATATCCTGGTGAAGCTGATAGTGGGCGCCGGCCAGGCGTCACCACAGCCTCCAGTGGGCCCAGCGCTGGGTTCGAAAGGTGTCAAGGCCATCGACTTTTGCAAAGACTTCAACGCGCGCACTGCGCATCTGAACCCCGGCACCCCAGTGCCAGCCATCATAACAGTCAAGCCCGACCGCAGCTTCACATACGAGATCAAGAGCCCGCCCACCGCGTGGCTGCTTCTGAAGGCTGCCGGCGTCGACAAGGGCACGCCCGAGGCCGGCAAAAAAACCGTCGGCACTGTCTCTCTCAAACACATCTACGAAATCGCCAAAATCAAGAAATCCGTAAGTGTTTCAGTGCGCCCCCTGATGGGCTGTGTGGGGGTGGGGTCGGGCCTCCGGCGGCCGGGGAGCTGCCCCGGACCCCGTGGCTCCTCTCGCTGCGCTCGAGGAGGGCCACTCCCGGGAGTAGCGCTCGCGCAGCGGGGTCCGGGGCAGCGCCCCGGCCGCCGGAGGCACGTCCCCATGAGCTGGGAAGCAGTTCAGTAGCTAACAGATGGTGTAGGACTCGCGCCACGACGGCCTGGAACTAGAGAGCATTGCTAAGAGCGTCATCAGTGTGGCTAAGTCGGCCGGCATTGAAGTCGTGCCATAGCAGTGGGGCTCAGATCACGGGTTTCTTGATCTGGATTTGTACTTTTTATTATTGCTCTGCGACTGACCGCTGTCGGCCGCTGCCTTGTATATAGCTAATTCTCTTGCATTGATACTGGCCGAGCAGTGCTCGGGAGGGCAGGTGATTCCGGCCGCTGGGGTGCTGCCCCAGACCCCGCGGCTCCACTCGCTGCGCTCGAGGAGGGCTACTTCCGGGAGCGCTCCCGCGCCGGAGGCATGCCCTCCGCCTGCCAGGCGTGAGCAGAGCAGGGTCCGTAGCAGTGCCCGCTCCGCCGGAGGCATGAGCAGGCCGAGCACCACCGCCCGTTGGATCCCGTGGACGAATTGGCTGCGCCCAGTTGACGATGTCGGCCGTCCCCAGCCGGGTGCTGCATACAGGCTGTGCTGCTTGACAGCTCGGCAGATCCCCACAGTTCAGTTCTCATCGGTCGCACTCGCTGACCTCCGATAGCCGAAGGGGGTATGACGGCGTGTGTGGCGCAGCGGACAGTTCTCAGACTGGATCGTTACGATTGCTAAATAAATGTCTGGAAGGCTGGCTGGCTGACTGGCTGACTGACTGGCTGACTGATTGGCTGACTGATTGACTGACTGATTGGCTGACTGACTGGCTGACTGGCTGAGTGGCGCGTCCCGGGATTTGGCCAGAGGAGGGCCCTGTGGCTGCGACGTTTGCCTTGCGAGGGGGAGATACTATCCAGGCACAGTGGAATGGAACACGCTCTTTATCTGAGAAGTGGGCTCGAACATGCTGCAAATTCGGCAGAGAAAAGACGATACGCCAGGGACGAACTCCTGCTGATGTGACGCGACGCACAGATCAACCCAGCACGAGAGCTAGCTTAGCTTAAGTGGCTTTAGGCACGAGTTAAGGTTACCGAGCCTTGCTTCTACTGCAGATTCTGCGCGCTAAGCCCAGATCTGGCTCATCTGACTCGCTAGCTTAGCGCTGATCAGCGGCAGAATAAACGTTAATCGAACTAAGATATTTGTGTAAAATTGCAATTTGTTTACATCATCCGTATCGATAGATGCGAACGTATATATATATCTGCTGTGCCAGCCGCTAATACTGTTCGCGACACAAGGTGGTGCACTTATATCCCAGCCGGTTAGTCAGTACGGTAGTTTGATTAGCGGAAATGCGTATATCTTTCTTTAGGCTGTTTGTGAACACATTGCTCGTGTGTCTGACTGTGTCAACCGCGTTTCCAGTACTGCGTATTCGACATCAGACTCTGGGGACTCCTGACAATCTGCCTGTTCTGAAAGGTGGCGGTGGGGGTCATTCTGGAGGCCATTCGGGGGGCGGTAGATCTAGCTCGGGTTCCAAGTCAGGTTCAAGCTCGGGTTCTAAGTCGGGCTCAAGCTCGGGATCCAAGTCAGGTTCTAAGTCGGGCTCAAGCTCGGGTTCCAAGTCAGGTTCTAAGTCGGGCTCAAGCTCCAGTTCCAAGTCAGGGTCCGGCTCGACAAAGAGCCCACCAAGCACAGCCAATGTCCATTCACCACCCCCAAAATTCGTGGGATCTACTACCAGCACGCGTTCTGTAGGTGGCCGGTACTATGGCGGCTCGACCCAACCGTACTACGCCGGATACCGCTCATTTGGCGGCATATCGCCGATTCTATTCCCCGCAGCAGTCCTAACCTTCTTCCCCGCCTACCACGCCTACAGCCAAGTATACGAGTACTCGTACAACTACCAGTCACCCACTAATACCACAGTGCATGTCAACTGTTTCTGTAGACCAGTCCTACCTTGTTCTTGCGACAGCGACACCTCGCAGCAGTACTTCAACCAGCTGCCCGCCGACCACGTCCATCTCGTCAATGCCACCAGCAACACCACCTACTACATCGACGGCACACTCCAAGGCACTGTTTCCGGCACCGCGCCTGTCCTGCGCTCCAGCCACGCCCTGCTCGCATTCTCGCTCACCGCAGTGACTGCCTTCATCGTGTAGAAACCACTATATAACTCTGTCACTGCCCATTGACATTACCAGGGTGCGCGCCTCCGGCGGCCGTGGCGCTGCCCCGAACCCCGTTGCTCCTCGCGCTGCGCTCGAAGGGCGCCCCAGGGATAGTGCTGGTCGAAGTCTCCGGGAGTGGCCTCCTCGAGCGCAGCGAGAGGAGCAGCGGGGTCCGGGGCAGGGCCCCGGCCGCCGGAGGCACCCCCCCCAGTCAGCAGCAAAGCCAGAACTCGGTGCTATTCACAAGAGTCTATTCAATAAATATGTTGCTGTATCAGGATGCATATGGAGATAAGACGGGAGCGGTCTCACCACATCTTTTCGCTAGGGCGTCGTTTTCTGTTTTTCTTTTCCAAAGACGCGATGTGGGCCTCGTCGAACGCCACAACGGAGTGGGAGTGGTCGTCGGGGCACGACACGAGGTCACCAGTCTCGTCAATTGTACAGTACGACACGGTGCGCAGCCACGGGTCGTTCCAGCACTCTTCTATAGTGGCCCGTCTATCTGGGTCAAGAGCCAGCATTCGTAGCATCAGAGGACGCACTTCTTCAGGCAGGTTCTTCATGAGCTTTTCTGGGCCAGACAGTGGTCGTGCTGGCGTGTTGTCGTCGCCAATAACCATGCTGTTGTTGGCGGTCACTGTCTCGTCTACTGGAGTACTGAACAGCTTGAACGAGCTGTCCGTTTGTTTGGGCGCTTTCCAGGGGAACTTCCTCATCAGCATGCAACAGAACACGATGGCAGCCGACCAAATGTCGGTGGGCCTGGGATCGTACTTCAGGCTCGTCACTACTTCAGGTGCCAGGTATGGATCCGATCCAACCACGCCAGAAGCCTCATGAATACGGCCGCTTTCGCCTGGATACTTGAACACCACGGCACTGCCAAAGTCAATGATCTTAACAATACCCTGAGCGTTGATAACGCAGTTATCGAGTTTCAAGTCTCGGTGCGACAGTCCGCTGTCATGCATATACTTGATGCCCGACATGAGCTGCTTGAAATCGCAATAAATCTCTCTGCGATCCATCTTGCCCGACATCACAATGGCAAACAGGTCGTACTCACAGTACTCCATGACCTGGTAGATACGGTCGGACTCATGAATGATATCGACGGTCTCGACAATGTTAGGGTGTTTGAGCGTCAGTCCTATACAGTACTCAGCAGTAACTTTCTTAGAGTATTCGCGGATCGATTCGTGCGACTGCCTTGCTCGAAACTCCTTCACTGCGAACATTCGGTTATCTCGCGGTCGAGTCACAATGCGCACGCTTCCACCGGCACCTTCACCAAGCGATTTGCCTAGTTTTCCGTAACTCTTCGACAACGAGGTCCTCCGAGCATCGACACTGCTACCGTATAAACCATTGTAAGATTTGAGACTGGTCGTCGACTTAAACGGCTTGGAGTAGAGCCGACCATTGGTTTTCAGCGAGCCCGAAACTACCGGAGACGAACCCATGGGCGGGGTATTGCTTCCAGTGTTGATATAGCTGTCGTCTTGGGTGCGGTTGGTGGCTGTCGACGCATACGACTCAGTGACATATATACCTGAGCCACCCACGCTTCCGGCTGCTGCGCCTGGTGTAGTCGAATACAAATCATTGCCCTGCTTCCACGGTTTCTGGAAAAAGCGCTTCAGGTCGGTCATAGAGCTGTTGGTATGTGAGGAGCTGACAGAGTCCGCTCGAGTGCGCGACCTTGAAAACAAACTGATGGACGAGGGCGATCTGCTCGGTGTCTGCTGAGGAATGCTGACGATAAATCTGGGTTCCACCTGGGCATTGGTCGAGCGTCGCGAGCCTGCCCGTCGAGGCGTGGTAGAGCCGGGGAATGGAATCGACGATGACGAGGCCGACACCGACTGCGGAGCAGACTGCAGGCTGCCTTCGTGCACAATGGTTCCCGGGGTATATGCGATAGGAGATTCAGGTATGGCGCTTTCTGACGGTGAAGTGTCGATTATGAGCGGCGTGCCAATGACAAACTTGGAGCTGGACATTTTCTTTGCAAAGTCGTCGCCATCATCACGATCCTCGCGCTGCTGGCTCTCAGACATGCTGCTGTCCTCAGAATGCACTGACGACCGGTACTTCGTCGACGAGGCCCGCGAGTTGCGCGACGACCCCGTCTCGGCCCCGCCGGTCGACCCAATGACCGGGTCTGACTGCGACGAGAACGGAGCATCGAGCGAAATTTGCTTAAGCCGGTCCGTCAGATCGGCCGACGACACGGACTGGAACCATTGTTAGCGTTCTGTTGCATTTTCGCCATGCCTCCGGCGGTCGGGGCGCTGCCCCGAACCCCGTAGAGCTCGCTTCGCGAGCGCTATTCCCGGTGGTGATCCGACTCGAGCGCAGAGAGAGGAGCCACGAGGTCCGGGGCAGCGCCCGGGGCAGCGCCCCGGCTGCCGGAGGCATAGCGGTTCGCCGACAGAGGAAGACTCACCTTTTTGTTGTCGGAGCCCAGCAGCCGCGACAGGCCGGACGTCGAGGAGACCGACTTGCGCTGGATGGACACCTTCTGGTAGGCCATGCTGTCGACCACGGGCGGTGGTGGGGGGGACGGTTGAGCCATGGCCACTGTGGTGGTTGTGAGATTTTTGGGGCTTGTGGTCGAGATCTATATGGAGATAGATTGCATGCAACTGGTGAAATGGGACGGTACCTGAACAAGTTCGCCGGCTCTAGGAGTGAGTGGTATATGCTGTACGTGGTCTGGAATGTGGTCTGCTCGCAAAGTTCAAGTGGGGCAGAGATGGAGACAGAAGAGACAAAAGTCTAGGTCTCAGTGGGCCAAATGTCCAAGTCAAACAGCAGCAGAGCAGTTTCCTGGTGAGTTGTTTGGGTACGGACTGTGCAACAAGGGTAAATCAGACCAAGTGCGGGATGCTGGATATGAAGAGTCCGGGTGTTGAGTAATCCAGCGAATCCAACGCAGACCTAATTTGTCGGCCGTTTACGGTATCGTCGGTGCTGCAAGGCACTGCTCCTGCTGATAGAAAGCGCTGGACTGGCCGGCGTGATTGACGCACCGGCACGCAACGCAGAAAATGTAGTACGAGCAGCGGCGGCAGCTGCAGGCAGAAGGGGAACTAGCTGGGATTATTCTTTGCAGGTCGGTAATGCCGGCCGGCGTTATTGGACCAGGCGGGCGGGTGTCCGAGCGAGCAGATGATTGAGCTGGGGATGTGTAGTCACAGAGGCACCGTTGTCCGTCGCGAGGTCCAGAGTAAGCGTGTTATCAGGAGAAGTGAGGTCTCAATGTTTATATGCTCGAGCGAGAGATAGCGCTCGCTGGCAGAGACCAGAGCTATCGATATTATCCAGTGGGTTAGCTAGTCGCACCGCCGTTTTACAATTATTACTGAACTAACGCGCTAGTTCTGGTACGGTCCGTGTCGGTTCAATTCAATTCAGCTCTGTCCAGTCCAGTTCCAGCCCAGATTCAGCTCAGTTCTAGTTCAGTTCCAATTCTGATCCAGTTTTAATCAGGTCCAGTCGCAATGTTTCGGTTTTGGACTGGGTAAAGTAAAGAGCCGAATAAACCTCAAATAAACAGTTCGAACAGGCGATGCGGAACAGGTTGATGAGAGCGACCAGCCGGGAAAGCAGCTATATAACGCTGCGCACAGATAAGCTCTAGCAACAGCGATAATGTATCAGGCTGGCCTAGGTCGGTACGTCCGTATCTAGAGTCAGTTACCGCTGTTTTATTGGCATACACAACACGCAGCTGCCAGCTTATCTGTGCACTGCAGCCCGTCCCATTAAGCACAAATCCGACCGATCGCGAATCCAGCCTGCTCATGCACCGAAACTCCCAAACCGCCCGAAACAGTAACGAGCTTGCCGGCACCAAAGCCAAGTTTTCCCTTGCCGATGATTACCGCAACCGGTCTGGCCATTCCTCCACAGGTCTCGCGAGCCCGACGGCTCGCGAAGCGAGCACTACGGGGTCCGGGGCAGCTTCCTGGCCGCACGAGGCTTAGCAGGGACGCCTCCGGCGGCCGGGGCGCTACCCCGGACCCCGCTGCTCCTCTTCGCTGCGCTCGAGGAGGGATACTCCCGGGTGAGGAGGAGGACGAGAGAGCTGAGGAGCTGGTACGATGTTAATCGGGCTGATTGGAGACCATACCGGATGTCCGAAATGGGTCGTTTGCTGCTGGACAGGTCAGCGCAGGTGGCGCGGAGCCTGGCTGAAACCCAGCTCACGGCGACGGACATAGTCATCTGAACCCCGAGGACAAAGCCCAGGCCGCAGGCTGCAGGCATTGCTGGCCGGTGCCGGCCGGCCAGCAATGTCTTCTCTGCCCTCTGAATTCCTGCCACAGGCGCTGACCGGTCGAGAAGCAATATATATATTTAAACAGCAACGGCTACCGCGCTCACACCGCTGCTTCAGCGGTTTCTGTCGTACATGTAGCTGCTTGCCTTGCATGCATCATGCATTCCTATCGCAGATACGCATGCCAATCTACACAGTTCCTAGAGTGCAGATGTCAATAGATCTCGAGTCAAGACAGGACCCTGGGAGTGGCCCCCGTCGAGCGCGGCGAAGAGGAGCCACGGGATCCAGGGCACTGCCATGGCCGCCGGGAGCCTCATCCACCAATCCCAGAACTGTGTCTCTCAGCGTCGCCTTCAACGAAGGCTAATGCTTGTTAGCTATAAAGCTTAATCAGGTGTCACCCTATGGGCTGCTGCCAGCGGCTTGAAGTAGCACAACGGATAGAGTTCACGACATTTGCGGGTGCCTGAGAGCGTGGGGGGTGGGGCACATCCGGCAGCTGGGGCATCCCCGAACCCCTTTGCTCCTGCCGCTCAGGAGGCTACTCCCGGGGGCGAGTCGGGGTCCTCCTGGAGAGGAGTGGGAGGAGCAGCAGGGTACTAGGGGAGGCCCCCGGCGGCCGAAGTCACTGAGAGCGGCATGCGTGCCCCCGGCGGCCGAAGTCACTGAGAGCGGCATGCGTGCCTCCGGCGGCCGGGGCGCTGTCCCGACGCTGGTGTTTTAATTCTGCCTGTTGCAGCTGGGAGTGCGCGGTGCTGGGCCGGGATAGACTTTGACAGCTTTGGCAGGTAAATTGAATTCAAACGGTCTTGGCCGACCCGCTGAGTGAGTCCCAGCTAGTGGTGCCGGCCGGTGAAACCTTCGAGGTCTGACGCACTGATCGCCAGCTCAGATGAGATTTGATCAGATGCGTGAGATCAGGTGAGATCTAGTAAGATCAGGTGAGTTCAGATTTCAGCCTCAGTACTTCATCAAGTCCTCACTGTAAAGTTAACGCGCTGTGCCTCAGCTTCGGGTAAAAGTCCAGCGCCCGATTGATCCCTCGCCAACGTATACGCTGGCAGCAGATCGACTGATTTTTCACCTGATTTGGATGCGCGCAGATCTTCTCCGCAAACAGTAACCAGTAAACACAAAGAATGCAAGGCTGCGCACGGACCAGGTACTTTGATTAAAGAAGCATTCAGCAACTTGCTGTTGTTGCGATGACTACTATCTATACCGTATGTTGAGCTGAATTGTTATGGTTTTGATGGACGAGAAAGAATAATCACTTTGATTAAGGACATGAGCAGCTGGCGCTGACGGACACCTCGATTGTACCGTTACATACTGCTGTTGTACTTACTCTGGACGCTTGTTTACGCTATTTTCACAGCTTTGTTTATTGACACTTCTGCTGACGCTTGTCATTCACCACTTCTTCATTATTGGTTCATTTGGCTCTTCTGGATCATTCGATCACTCGCTCATAGTCCTATTACGTTCAGCAGACTCAGTCACTGCTGGCTCCAGTATTTGGTAGAGATCATTCCAGCTACATCTGGGTGATGGCCATTACACCATGATAAGTATTGAGCTTCATCTGCCAACAATGTCGCTGGCAGCATTCGTCTGTCTGCTGATACCAGCGGTGCCGGCTGCACTCTCTCTGCTGCTCAGCATATCACATTACACAGGTGACTTGCGCATTGTATCAGCAGTAGCGGGCGGTTTCCTGGCCTTGCAAGTCATGTTATTGCTGTTAAGCGGACTATTTCCCAAACGACCAGTGGTCCTTGCTTTGGACCTAATAGCCCTGATAGGCGTGCTAGCCACCGGCTGTCTTTGGGTCGCAAACAAGATGCTCAACACAGCAGCATCTTTGAGGGCTGACGCAGCCACTGCCAAGTTGGAGGCAGTGTTCTTCGTCGTGTGGGCGTGTTCATTAGTCGCCTGCACTGCTTACCTGTCAATGGAGGTAGCAGAAACAGCGGTATCGTTACAGGTAACTACTGAGTCCAGTGCGAGTTCCCCGACTCTGAATCACAGATCAAACCAGTCTCTGTCTCAAAAACCTTCTCAAGACACCGTCGTGACGAACTCCACCTTATATTCATCGACGCCGCCCACGGACTACGATATCCGTATTCCCTCGATAGTTTCAAACCCAGCTCCCAGCATGAGTACTACTGATAGCACGCCTCACCTAAACCACACCGGAAGCTTCAATTTTACCCCGATGCAATATATCCACTACAACCCTCAATCACCACAAACGCTGGATTCTGATACCATGCCCAGCACCCTCAATTCCGAGCACATCTCCCACTTCAATGCAACCCCCAAGACTGTCAAGAAACACAAATCATCGAACAGCTTCCTGTCTTTTTTCGCATCCCCAGACTTGGCCCATTCACCAAAGCCAACTATTAAAGCCCACCATAAAAGCGATAGTCTCCTGGGCAAGCTGCATCATCAGGTGCGCAACTCGGTAACCACCTTCCGCAGCAGTACGAGCAACAACAATCTACAGACCAAGCTATACACAACTGGTACAAGTCCGACCGCTGGGAATGGGCACAATTTTCATTCGCTGATTATAAACTCGAGCCCCCTATTCCCACTGGACAACTCTGGCAACCGTAACAGTTCGGCCTTTGACGGCTGGGAGGTCAGCAGCCTAGGCATCAAGGATCGGGTCGAGTGGTCCCTTAACCACATTGACGGCAATGGCAGCGTTGTGCAGAGCAGGACCGTGTCGGGAAACTCTAAAATCACCACCAGTACCTTCTCCGCGAATGTCAACCACCGCATCAACAGTGCTGGGTTCACTCGAGACGCCAGATCTCTGATGGCCTATCGGGGCCTGCAAAGCGGCAAGCGGGCGCCCTCAGACCCCGGCTCTCTGCCCACCAGGGACGACTCGCTCACTGAAGACTACCCGAGCCCGGTGCTCGGCTCTCCATCAATCCCAGGCCCTGTTCTCGCCCAATACGACCGTGAGAGACTCAGCAACCAGAGCCCTTGATCGGCACCGTGTACGACCTTGACGACCTTACGAATATATCACGACATCTATTTACCCTCCTGCCCTGGCACTCGTATCCAGCTCGCCTCCGGCGGCTGGGGCGTTGCCCCGGACCCCGCTGCTCTTCTCGCTGTGTCGAGTCGGGCGGAGGCTTCATCTCCCCACGCCTCCGGCGGCCGGCCAGGGCCCTGCCCCGGACCCGCTGGTCCTCTCGCTTCGCTCGAATCGGACCACTCCCGGGAATAGTGCTCGCGAAGTGAGCACAGCGGGGTCCGGGGCAGCATCCCGGCTGCCGGAGGCCCGGGGTGAGGGATGCCAGAGGGACGCGGTCGGCAGGGTCCTGACGCAGGTCCGGCGGCTCATGCTGATACGGCTGGAAAATATTTTGATCGGCGGCATTTTAAATTTCACTGCATGTTGAGCGTGAAACCTGAGCAGTAGAAGCTGAGGTTAGCGAGCCCAGTACGGCAGGAAGAGATGGAAGACGGAGACCTGTTTGACGTTTTCACGGAGGATGTCTCTGTCGAGGCGGACGAGATTGACCGGATAAAGAAAAGTGCCGAGACCCAGGAAGCCACGCCGAAAACAAAGTCCAAGCGCCCTCTGAGTCCGACCCCCAATGAGGAGGAGCAGCTCGGAGCCAGTGCCGCCAATGGCGACGAGCGGAAAAAGAATGGCTCCAGAAAGGAAGCCAAGAAGTCAAAGGTTGAGGCGGAGATCCAGCCTGTGGTCACAGATTCTTTTGAGACTGAGGCTCAGCGTGAAGTGACCGCGTCTGCTGGTCTCCAACAGGCCCCCGAGCAGGATGGCGGACAGGTCGTGCTTTCTCATCAGGTTAGACATCAGGTCGCTCTACCTCCTAACTACAATTATGTCCCTATTTCAGAGCACAAAATCGAAAACCCTGCGCGGGTTTATCCCTTCACTTTGGATCCTTTCCAGGCAGTGTCCGTGGCTTCGATTGACCGCGGTGAGTCTGTGCTGGTTTCGGCACACACTTCCGCTGGTAAGACAGTGGTGGCAGAGTATGCTATTGCTCAAAGTTTGAGAGCCAAGCAACGTGTTATTTATACCTCACCCATCAAGGCATTGAGTAATCAGAAATACAGAGAGCTTCTTGCGGAGTTTGGAGATGTCGGTCTTATGACCGGTGATGTGACCATTAATCCTGAGGCCAGTTGTCTGGTAATGACTACGGAAATTCTGCGATCCATGTTGTATCGTGGTTCAGAGGTCATGAGAGAAGTGGCATGGGTTATCTTTGATGAGATTCACTACATGAGAGACAAGGAAAGAGGTGTTGTTTGGGAAGAGACCATCATTCTGCTTCCTGACAATGTGCGCTATGTATTTTTGTCGGCAACCATCCCGAATGCCATGCAATTTGCCGAATGGATCTGTAAGACCCACGAGCAGCCATGCCACGTTGTCTACACGAATTTCAGACCCACTCCTCTCCAGCACTATTTGTTCCCTTCTGGCGGTTCGGGCCTGCACCTTGTAGTAGACGAGAAGTCAGTTTTCAGAGAAGAGAATTTCCAAAAAGCCATGGGCTCGCTCGGTGATAAAATGGGAGATGATCCTAATTCGATTACCAGCAAGGGTAAAAAAGGACAGACCTTCAAAGGAGGCAAGAAAGATACACCAGATATTTATAAGATCATCAAAGTGATTATGATGAAAAACTACAATCCCGTCATTGTCTTCAGCTTTAGCAAAAGGGAGTGTGAAGCACTGGCCAAGAAAATGAGCAGACTAGATTTCAACACTCCAGATGAACACGACATGATTTCCAAGGTTTTCAACAACGCCATTGGCCAACTGTCAGAGGCTGACCAGGAGCTGCCTCAGATCAAGCATATACTACCACTATTAAAGCGTGGTATTGGTATTCACCATTCTGGTCTGCTACCAATCCTGAAGGAAGTGATTGAGATCCTGTTCCAGGAGGGTCTGATTAAAGCGCTCTTTGCTACCGAGACCTTCTCTATTGGTTTGAACATGCCGGCCAAGACAGTAGTATTCACTAACGTTCGTAAGTGGGATGGGCAGTCATTCAGATGGATTTCCGGTGGTGAATATATCCAAATGAGTGGAAGAGCTGGTCGTCGTGGTCTCGATGACCGTGGTATTGTAATTTTGATGATCGATGAACAAATGGAGCCTGCTGTTGCCAAAGGCATGGTCAAGGGTGAAGCTGACAGACTGGACTCTGCTTTCCACTTGAGCTATAACATGATTTTGAACTTATTGCGAGTAGAAGGTGTTTCCCCTGAGTTTATGCTGGAGAGGTGTTTTTACCAGTTCCAAAATGGAGCTCAGGTTCCTGCGTTAGAGGAGGAGCTGAGAGCCTTCAACGAAAAATTGGCCTCGACTGTCATCGAAGACGAGGCTTCGATCAAAGAGTACTACGACATTCGCCAGCAACTGGCAGGATATAAAGATGATATCAGACATGTGATTACTCATCCAAGCCATTGCTTGAACTTCTTGCAGTCAGGTCGTCTTGCCCACGTCCAGGTAAAGTCGTCCTCTGATAAGACGAAAGCCCCTCTCGACTTTGGATGGGGATCTATTGTCAGTTTCAGCAAACGTAAGCCGCCAACTGGCAAGAGAGGCAATGACGTCAAGTTCACAGACCACGAATCATACATTGTGGACGTGCTGCTTTGGATCGCGTCTACTTCGCCAATCCATCTTGTACGCAAGGGTGATCCCCAGATCGTCGAGGGAATTCGTCCTCCTGTTGACGATGAACCTGGCAGATACGAAATCATCCCTGTCACGTTGGACTCAATTGTGGAATTTTCTAACCTACGAACATATATACCGAAAGATCTGACTGCGGTGCAACAGAGGAATACTGTACACAAGAACGTAGAAGAAATCAAGCGCAGATTCCCTGATGGTATTCCTTTGCTTGATCCTATTGAGAATATGAAAATCAAGGACGATTCTTTCCTTCGGCTTATTCGAAAGACCGAAGTTTTGGAGTCTAAGCTGGCTACCAATCCATTGTACGGATCATCACGCTTGGAAACACTGTACAATGAATACTCGGAAAAGGCCGCTATCGAGACGAATATCAAGAGAATCCAAGAGAAGCTAACCGAAGCAAGAGCCATCATGCAATTAGATGAATTGAAATGCCGTAAGCGAGTCCTGAGGAGACTCGGATTCACATCCGTGTCGGACATTGTCGAGCTAAAGGGGCGAGTTGCCTGCGAAATCAGCTCTGGTGATGAGCTGCTGCTAACCGAGCTTATTTTCAATGGTACATTCAGTGATCTTACGCCTGAGCAATGTGCTGCTTTGCTAAGTTGTTTTGTGTTCGATGAGAAGACCAGCGACCAGCCTGCGCTCCGTGCAGAACTGAAAGAGCCGCTACAAGCTCTGCAGACGATGGCTAAGCAAATCGCTAAGGTGTCAAAGGAGAGTAAACTTGAAATCATCGAAGACGATTACGTTCAGAAGTTCAAATTTGATCTTATGGACGTAGTGTACCAGTGGTCCAAGGGAGCAACTTTCGCACAGATCTGTAAAATGACTGAGGTGTACGAGGGTAGTTTGATTAGAATGTTTAGACGTCTAGAAGAGTTGCTCAGGCAGATGGCCATGGCGGCCAAGACTATCGGCAATGAAGCTCTGGAAGAGAAGATGGAGAAGGCGCTGACTCTTATTAAGAGGGATCTTGTTTCGGCAGCCTCTCTATATTTGTAACTGTAATGTATATTTTATTTTCTACGAGGAACCACTGGGTCTGGTGAGAGTACCCCAGCCTGAAGATGCGTGGCCCATATCACGCTTTCGGCGTCTTTATCGGCTTCTTCGCCTTTGCAGCAGAACTCGCCGTCGGGCTGGCGGCAGTAGCACCCTTGGAAGATTTCTTTGTGCCGTTCTTCGAAGGGGAAGTGCCTTCAGAGCCCACTTCTTTCTTCTTTGGAATCTCTGCTTTAGATTTTTCATTCGCTTTCGCCTCCATGCGCTTCTTCGCAATGACGGAGCTCTTTTCCGTTTCCTCTACTATCTTAGCGGTGACTTCAAACAGGTCTTTCTTCAACTCAGGGCTGCGCAGCTCTTTTCGTGGAGGGGCATTACGGACCCTGCACTCTGACACATAAGTTGCATCCAGAGTGTCTTTCACATCGGGGCACATTGCAGCGAAGAGGATAGACTGGCTACCGTCAATACTCGTCTTCAAAAAGAACCACCATACAGGCCATAACAACACGTAAATAAACAACCCAATCAGCGTACCCATCGATATGAATCTCTTGAAAGATGGGGAACGCATCATTCCTGGGTCAACAATTGTTACATGAACATTGTTTGGCGCCTTGTCCGGACGCTCATACTCGTTCAAGCGGCGCTGGAACTCGTATCCGAAGAGGGTCAGAGCGAGCTTTGATGAGCCAATGATCTTCCAAGGTGTGTAAGTGGGATACCCTCGTCTGGTGAACTCAAGGTCGCCCAAGTCGAAATCAGCCATCACGCTGGAAATGCACGAAGTGAGAATCACTCTTACGTCTCTATCAGGCGGTTGGGCTCGCAGAGCAGGAGATAGAATATTTAGTAAATGGTAGTGTCCCATGTAATTGGTCTGTAAATGGAGCTCTACACCGTCCTGGGTAGCAGCACGTGGTGATGACGGTGGTAACGCTACTCCAGCACAGCAGATCACCATGTCCAGGCGTCTAGGAGGGCTGTTGTTAATCCACTTTGTCGCGAACTTTCGAATTGAATAGAAATCGGCCAGATCAGCTTCTTCAGCGTAAATCAGATGGTTGCCAGTCAGATCTCGCAAATCATCTATAAAATTCATCAGCCATTCGTCCTTTGTAGTTTTGACTAAGAGGATAAGCTGTGCGCCTCTCTCAGCCATGTCTCGCACCACCGCAGCTCCCAGACCGGATGTGCCGCCCGTCACAAGAACCACTTTTCCATGTAAATCTCGTTCCCAGGTATTTGTAGAGCCCGCAAAGTATCTTTTGAGCAGACCTGTCACCAGTAGCGGAGGGCCGTATCGCTTAATCTGGTCATAATAAGGAATGACCCCCGTGCCTTCAGTGATGACACTTCCTAAGAAGTTGATGGGCATTTCCGAAAACAATCAATCAAGTGAAGACAATTGGTTCAAAGTTTCAAGTCAAATAATATCCTCTTCTCGATTAAATTTCCTTGCTTGATATTTCACTCGCAGTTCATGGAACACTTATAATTCAACGCGCCGCAATTATGCTTGACTTCGCAAATAATGAAAGAGCGGATACGGTTCTGGCTCAGAATTATGGACTGAATATTTATCGGGTCGAATGATTTAAGATCTCCAACATTTATATGAATCAATACGTATTTAGCTATCTGGTCGTGCATATGTGAAAAATTCCGCCGTGCAGAGATCATCTAAAAAAATAGTCCCTGAGTTCACCAGCTTCCTTACAATATTGTCCAGTCTGAACATATCTATCCGGAGTTAGCCCTGATATCCTTAATTGTTGATCTCGTGATTGCTGCTCTTAGATACAATGGAAGAAGTTCTGATATACGGCTCGCAGCAGCCTGCTGGTGCGTCGAAGCTTTCAGCAGGCTCGGGAACAGGCGTTATAGACCTTATTATCACAGCTTGTGACCTTCATTCTGGATCTCATATTGCATCATTTAAACAGTCGTCGTCTCCTCGAAACGGTATTCTGGCGACCAGAAACCACATAATTGCCGCACAGGCGCAGAAATCGCTTATTCATGTGTATTCATATCTCAAGGAAGGTGTGGAACAGAAGATCGTGGTCCCTGAGAAGCTCAACTGTATCGCTGCTTCTCCTTGCGGTACTTGGTTTGTAGGGGGTGGTGAGACAGGCAGACTACTAATATGGGAGTTCAAATCGGGCCAGCTAGTATTTGCCCGTGAAACCCATTACCAGGCTATTACCTGTTTGCAATTCACTAAAGACAGTGCATATTTATTCACGAGTTCTGAAGACTCGAGAGTGTTCGGCTGGTCCATGCTAGATATTGTAGGCAGCACTTCTCTACAGAATGAGGTACAACCGGCTATTTCGTGGTCAGATCATTCGTTGCCAGTCACTAGTCTCTGTGTGGGCTATGGTCACTCCAATGAAGCATATGTATTCACTGGCTCTTTGGATGCGACCATTCGTTGCTGGAGTGTTGCCAAAAGAGAGCTCCTTACTACGTTTGTTCTCAATGATAAGGTCACTGCTATGGCAGTGGACCCTCTGGAAAGATTTATATATGCAGGATTGTCCAATGGCTCTATAGTAGCAGTGCCATTGTACGATGTCAACCCTAGCACGGGATACTTGGAGGCAGTCGGAGGAGCCAAGAGAATCATCACCGTCGACTCTGTTAATCCACCACCATCGTCATCTATTTTTGTTCTTAACCAGCATGCATCTTCCGTTTCTGCTTTAGCCCTATCTTTTGACGGAACTATTCTCATTTCTGGTGATACGACCGGCAATGCTTATTCATGGGATCTGACTAGTCGACAGGTTCTCCGCAAGTTGAAGCCCAACAGAGGACCAATAAGTGCCGTCCAGACAATTGCATTACCGAAATCCGAGGCTATCATACCCTCGCAGGCCAAAGTCAAGGCTTCCAAAGGTGGGGTTGGAGCCAGTTCAGCCAACGCACCAGAGCCGATTCCCCAGCTGAAAAGAGTTCTGGAGCCTGCTGAGCAGAAAACCCACGATCTGTGGATTAAAATTCCCGAATCTCAGCCTACACCAATTTCAGACGACCTAGTTTCCAATATCATGAAGGACGTACAGCAAGCCAAGCTACACACGGGCCATATATTTGATCAGGGCTCAGAAAGCGGTCTTCAGGCTCGCGTACAGCAGCTCGAGTCAGATCTCAGCGACCTCTATAGGAACTACTCATCTCTACAGACGGTCCACGAAGACTTATGGTCCCTACACGTCCAGAAAAACCTTGCTTAATTCTGGAGCTGCCAGATAATAATGTATTTATATCCACACTTTTGGCAATAGAAACATTCTATGGCGACAATGCCTCCGGCAATCAGGCGCGATGCTCTCAAGAAGTGCTTCTCGAACAGCGGCTCTGCGTCAACACAGCTAGTTAAGACAGCTATAATAAATGAGTATATTTATTACATGCAGTACATCTCAGCTCCATTTAAAGTCGATTAGGACGCAGATTCATCTGCAACCGCAGCATGGGCATCTCGCTGGACACTTCCATGGACAATCTGAGCGTACCTGGTCCGAATGGGCTCGTTCCAGACGCCCAAATACTGCGCTGGCAACTTAACAAGGTTCTGAAGCGCTTCGCGCCTATAAGACACAGTATCCTTATCACGAACATCATCTTTCGATAGGAGCGCGTCAATTACCTTCGGCCAGCGAACAAGTGCGCTGACCCCCCAAGCAGTAGCAGTCACTGGTACCAGCAGAGCCATCAGCTCCAAGTAAGTAAGTTCAGCGAGTTTTGCTTGATCAGTAAGAGCACCTGAATTACAAGACAACAGCTGGAAGGAAGGCTCGTATTTCACGAGGTTTCGGAGAATGCGAACTGTGTGTGCTCTCAGAGGAATTAAACTAATAGTATCCGAGTGAAATTCAACAAGATAGCGCGGACTTAGCAGAGACAGAAACATGACTGTATTGGGGGCCGCAAAATTAACTTGACCAGGTGTCAGGGAATGCGTCAACTGGTATTTGACATCGAGATCCCGGAACGCGGCCATATACGTCGAAGACAGTACTCCGAAGAACGTGAGAATCTCGTTAGTAAGGAATGACTCCATAACCGGGTCGTCCTTGAGCTTGGTGTATAAAACAGCAATGGCTTCAATCTGAGGAGCTATAACATTAACTAGGCTCGAAGGATGTGGATTGGCCAGGATATCTCTGTAGAATTGGATTTTGTTTAGCACTAGCAAGATGTCGTCGTCATTGCTGATACTTTCTGGAGGGAATGTAATCAGATCTGCCGGAATATACTGGTTTGGGGGAGACTTGTCAAATGGTAAAATGTCGGTTATCAGATTCATGAGTCTGGCCTGGAGAATTGAGTTTCCATTGAACATGCCCGACTGAAGTATAGCTAAGCAGTCGCCGCTGAATAACCGTCGTCGTACGAGGTCGCCGAAAGAGGCCAGAACACCGAGCGCTTTCTGGACCGCATAAACGACCTCTGATTCAACATCCCTGCTGGCGACCAGCTTTACAAGCACCAGTACAACAGGAGTACTTGCTAAAATATCAGGGGGACTGGCCCTGGAAACTTGGTTGACACAAGCAATCTGAAGATGAGGTACACCCGATTGAAGACCATCTATCAGATCCGTCTGACTGATGAATCCTGTGACTTCGGTATACGACTTGTGCGACAGCACAGTAGAGAGCAGTGCGACAATGACATCATAGTCGACACCTTCGAGAGGTGTTCGAAGAACTGTGATCAGTAGCGGCAGAATGCTCTGAATAATCCGGTTGCCACTGCTGGCATCTGCTATTAGTATCGAGTTATCGAAGTGTAGTTTTGAATCTGCTCTCTCAATGATTGAGCTGTCGAAGGCAACTTCCTTCGCCAGGACACCCTGTAGATGCAATTGGACTTCCTGAACCAGTGAATCGACTTGATCCGTCATGGTTGTTCCACCCATATATAATACAATATATTACTGTATAATATAGTTAGTAATTCAGAGATCCGAATGTATTATATATCCGTTTCTAGCGTATATGCAGGTCGAGCCAGGCAGCCGCGTCAGGTCGATCTGAAAAATATATAGGGTCCAAAGTCGGATGCTGTTGATATTTATTCAAGTTGTTCTCATAGCAAATATCGAGGAGTGGAAGGATGCCTGGAGTCGAGTCTCCTCCGTTAAACAGGTCGACTGCAAAGGCGGTTAGTGCGCTCGTGGCGCGATATTCACACTCGCCCGTATATCTTCAGATCACCGTGAAGAAGAACCCTGGCAAGGGCCTGGCTCTCACTGGAAACAAGAGGGTAGCAACGCCTATCTTAATACCTTTACCACATCGAGCCAGAGACAAAAAGCTCAACGACATGACCATATGCCTGATAGTCAAAGATCCGCAACAGAAATTTCAAAAAGTACTTGAAGACGACAAGGCATCGGTCACTCACGACCTATTCACAGAGATTGTTTCGGTATCGAAACTGCGGGCACGCGTGGCGGCCTCAGCGCCTTCATCTAACTCGAAAAAGGCAAAAATAGCCATTGAAGACTTCGACTTGATTGTTGCTCAGGCCAGCGTCATACACCTACTGCCAGATATTATTCCAGCTGGCTTGTACAAGACTGGTAAAACTGTGCCGGTGCCTATTCAACTGGAAACCAAAGATCCCAAACTGCCGAAATCTGCCTCTTCTATTATTGACCCGCGTATGGTCTTGTTCCAGATGAAAAAGCTTGTTAATAGATCCACCGTGCTAGTCATCCCCAAGCCAGGAAGCACCTGTTTCTCCGTGCTGGTGGGATCCACCAACCCAGACAACATGTCAAAACTGATTGACAATATCAACGCTGCCATTGATGCTATGGTAGATAAAGTCGATGCCATTGGAGGATGGTCCAATGTAGTTTCAGTTCATGTCAAGACAGCCGACAGTATCAGTTTGCCAGTAGTGGATCTGTAAGTGCCCACACTATGCTTTACGCCCCCAGCGAGCTGTGAAAATCTACAAGTACAGTCACCAGGCTGCGCACTTTGCATTTATTTATTTAATACTCTGTATAATATCAGACTGCCATTTGCTTTCACATCGTATTTCCACACGACAGGGGATGAAGCTGCCCAGATCCTACGCCCAGCTTGGACACCCCCGTGGCTCTTCCAGACCCACTGTTCTCTAATATATTCAGCTTCAGTGAGGGACCCAGCAGCGGTCTCACTGGCGAGCCAACTAAGACTCATCTGTTTAATTGAATAATATCGTTTCGCAGTGCGCAGACGCCAGATCCTGATCAGATAAGATCGAGATCGCCTGCACACCTTCCTCTTCCATCTTCAACATGACATGACGTGAAGATGCACTAGCGCTTAATTAATTAGTCTTGATTATCGCTTATCTTTCAGGTCAGCTCCACCAGATTGTGCCATTGCCTGATAGGAAACCATTGACAATCATGGGTGAGAAAATAGTAATCCTCGGGTGAGTTCTGTTCGTCCTGGTATGCTTGGATTAGTTGGATTGTGCTAACTTCTTCTAGAGCTGGGATCATTGGCCTCTATACGGCCTATATTCTCTCTACTCAGGATCGAGCGCGAGATATCACTGTTATTGCCGAGTACCTTCCTGGCGATCAATCTATCAACTACACCTCTCCATGGGCGGGAGCCAACTTTTCATCCATCTCTGGCGACGACGAAGCGGCCTTGCGTTACGACCGAGTGTCCTTCCAGAAACTCGACGGCCTGTTCCGCAAATTTGGCTCAAAGGCCGGGCTCGAGCGACTCAGAACTACCGAATACTGGCTGACTGCGCCGGACCCGGCCAAGTTCGACTCCCAGAAGCAGTACATTCCCGACGTAGGTACTTCGATGTCCTCATTCGCCTCCGGCGGCTGGGGCGCTGCCCCAGACCCCGCTGTGCTCCGCTTCGCGGAGCGGCCAGATTCACGGGACTCTCCTCGAGTGGAGCGAGAGGAGCTACGGGGTCTGGGGCAGCGCCCCAGCTGCCGGAGGCACGTGGCCAGTTCTAACTGAGCAGTTCAGGGTGGTTCCCAAAGACACGCTCCCAGAGTACGCGGGGTTCGGGGTGGAGTACACCACGTACAATTTCTACGCGCCTCAGTTCCTGAAGTTTTTGAAATCGTATCTTACGGAGAGGGGTGTTGTTTTCATCAGGCGTAGAGTGAGCCAGGTTGAGGAGGCTTTCGTCTCGGACGAGACCAAGGTGGTGTTCAACTGCACGGGAATCGGAGCCAGATCGCTGGGGGGTGTGGAGGATCGCACGGTGTACCCTATCCGGGGCCAGGTCGTGGTGGTCAAAGCACCACATATCCGGCAGAACTATTCGATGTTCGACGGCCACTTCATCACATATATAATCCCCAGACCGTTTTCGGGAGGCCATGTAGTGCTCGGAGGCTACTACCAGGTGGACAACTGGACGGGAGATACTTTCGGGTTCGAAACCGAGTCGATTATAGAACGAGCCGCTGCTGTCTGTCCAGAGCTAGTGAAGAACGGTGAGCCTGTGGAGGTTATACGAGAGGCCGCCGGACTGCGCCCGGGCAGAAAGGCAGGAAATCGTATCGAAAGAGAGCAACTTCCTGGCGGACGGGTCATCATTCACAATTACGGCGCTGGAGGCACGGGATACCAAAGTGGCTACGGCATGGCCGTCGAAGCCGTCCAGCTGCTGACGAGCGGCGAGCCCAAGCTTTAATCTGTCTGATAAAGCGATGAGGGTGACGGGCTGACACCCGCGTTGATACAGCACCAAGTGTGTTCTATTAGTACACTTGCTTCGTTCAGCTTAGCTATGAATAAATATACATACGTAGTTCAGGCGGCCAGTCTGGTCTTTTTGGCATCACGCTCGTCTTCGTCGGTTGACGTTCTTTTCTGAGCTGTGCTTGGGTCTAGGCAAGAGTTAGTAACAGCGCATGGATGCGGGAGAGGCTCTACTTACCACTTGAAGATAAATCATCTGTGTTGGAACCGGGTTGCTCGTCCTCAGGCTCATTATAGTCAAGAGGCTGCTCGTTGTCCAGTACTTCGCTCTCTTCGACCTGGACCAGTTCTCCGCTCGAAATGACTCCCGATAGGTTGTCCAAAGTATTTTCTTCGATGCCCAAATCCAGTTCTGGGTCGTGGTCATTTTCACCCTGTGGATTTTCTTGCCCCTCAATCACTTCGCCGTTTCCTACCGCAGCTGGGCTGACGTCTTCTACAGGCTCTTCCGCCGCCTGCTGTTCTGCTTCGTACTGGATCTCGTCATAACTCTCTTCGGCCACCACAGCATGGTCGTTACCCTGGTTCATATTTTCGACAAAATGGTAGCCCTCTGACAGTCCCATGCCACCTCTGGCGTTTTCAGATAGCGTGTTGAACAGACAGATGAAGCGCGGATGGCGAACAATGTTGATCTCCAGAGCCAGCGGCACCTCGTCAGCAGGCGTATTCGCAATCAGGCCCTCGAACAGGCGAACAAAATCATGAACAGTAACATCCTTGACATAGAAGTTATCCTGGCACTATGTTAGCACTGGGACGGCCTTAAGGGTGTGTCCAAACTCGAGAGCCTCCGGCAGCCGGGACGCTGCCCCGGACCCCGTAGCTCCTCGAAGAGCTCGAGGAGAGCTCGAGGAGAGCCTCACCATCCACAACCGACTGCCACTGGCCTGCTTACCTCACCCAAGACCAAGCCCAGCTGTCCGAATTCAAGTACCAGCTCGTCGTCAGCAGTGAACGGAGCATGCTCATCCACTATGGACTCTCGAATTATCACAAACAGCTCTTCGATGCTCATATCTGCCGGAGATGAGTCGTTGATTAAAGTTGTATACTCAGCCAGTGACTCGTTAATATCGGAAACGCTGTAAAGAAGATGAGATTTTTCATTGTAACGGATAGAAATGGGGATTTTCAACAGTGAGACCGAAGCTTGGTCTGCTTGCTCATTTGGTTCTGATACTGGTAGGTCAGGGTTCTCAGTCGAGTTTTCAACGTCTGAGGGCTTGTTGTTATAAGAGTCGTCGCCATCCGCTTCGACTGAATACCCTTCTTCTACTGGCAGCTCGCCGTATTCGAGGGCTTCTTCATCGATAGTGGCTTCTACATCGTCCTTGTCTAGTCCTTGTTTTTCTTCAACTGCGTCATCTAACAGCTCTTCTACTGTCTCTTCCTCTGGCGGCGCATTGAACTGGTACTCAGAATCTTCTACTTGTGGCTCCGTTTGTCCTGGACTTGGCTGAAAGACTTGTTCAGAGCCTTGTTCCGAGAGAGGCTCCGAGACTTGTTCCGAGATTTCCTCTTCATTGGCCTGTTCAGACACCTGTTCAGACACCTGCTCAGACACCTGTTCAGACACCTGTTCAGACACTTGTTCAGAAACCTGTTCAGACACCTGTTCAGACACCTGTTCAGACACCTGTTCAGACACCTGTTCAGACACCTGTTCAGACACCTGTTCAGACACCTGCTCAGAAGCCTGCTCAGATACCTGCTCAGAAGCCTGCTCAGAAGCCTGCTCAGACACCTGCTCAGATACCTGCTCAGATACTTGCTCAGATACCAGTCCAGGGAATTCTGTGGGAACTTGTTCAGAAACTTGGCCAGATTCTTGGTCCGAAATATGTGGGTCTGGCTCAGAGTACACTGCCTCTGACAAAGGCTCCTCGACAATAGGCTGGACTGGATCTAGCTCTCCTTGAGCACTGTCAGGAGGGACATCGCTGGCGGGGTTCGCAGTCCCATCGCCTGATAATATCTCCTGAGGCTCTTCATTTTGAACAAGGTCTTGAGTATTGACGTCCGTAGATATAGGAATGTCAACAACAGCTGCTGCTTCTGATACGTTTGATATATCCACAGGCTGAGCTTGTGTGTCCTCAGTCCTGAACTCATCTTCTGGGTGCTCGACCAGCGGCTCTACCAACTCATGCTCCTGACCCGGCTCTCCTGACAGCTCGGCATCACCTTCTGTGGTTTCGTACACGGAAATGGAGACAGCTACCTCTTCGTCTTCTATGTCCCCAGAAGTCGTTCCCAATTGCGGCTTGTCAGGTCCGTCGTGCACTTCCATTCCATCGCCTCGCTCTATGGACTCGAACATCTCGTCCAGAGTCAGGTCATCATTAGCTTCTTCAACTGACCTGTCCCCAGCTACTTCGACAACTTCGACAATGTCGTCGGTCATTTCAGCATCGTTGTCATGCTCTTGGTAGTGAACGCTCTCAAGAACCTCATCTTCCTCCATCTCGACAATGACAGCGTCGCCGTCGTCTTCCATATCTAAATCCACGACCCCGGTTTCACTCATTTCCATTTCCTGATCGTCTGACATCCGACGTTGGCTGTCCACGTGTGCCATGGGCTCAGCATGGGGAGAGGAAAGATCCATAGCACTCTCTTTCTATCTCAATTCCTCTTCTTGGCAACGCCACGTTTCGCTCCAAACCAACACTTCCCTCCTACTCAACTCACTCCTATCTAATCTGGGTATCTGTTAGTAGTACAGTCTTCTCAGCTTACCTATCACTACACAGCTATATTACGTCTATATACAGGCCGCCAGTACCGACTCTGTCGCCGAGCTGGATAACTAGCCACCTGGGTATCTATCATGTAAAAGCGAACACGCTCTAAACGCTGGGCCGCCAGGTTTGCAACCGATTTGCTTTGGATTCTGATTGATCTGACTGATTCTGATTGATTCTGGTCGAAAAGCGATGACTCGCGCTACAGATCTGCCTCAATTGACGGTCGTACAGTGCAGTTATCGTGGCGCTATAGTCGAATTGCCTACTTGCACTCGCACTTCTGCTCTCAGTCGTGTTTCGCTATGAATTCGCGAGTCCGTGTCGTCCGCTGTCGTACATTCTGCTGTCATTCTCACACCCGTAATTAGTGCACGCGTCTGGGAACACGCAAAACCGGTCGCTTATGCGGCCATGCCTCCGGCGGCCGGGCTCTGCCCGGACCTGTGGCTCCTCTCGCTGCGCTCGAGGAGGGCCGTTCGCCCGCAGCCCCTCCGCGGAGCCAGCAACTCTCCTCGAGCGCAGCGAGAGGAGCCACGGGTTCGGGCGGAGCCCGGCCGCCGGAGGCACCCCCAAGATTCCCAGGGACCCCAAGAGCACCCCCTGAAAAATCGAGGGTTAGGGCCCATGGATCAAAAATTGAAAAGTTCTAAGAGTGCGCATAGAAGGATACCGTAGGTTTTAGCGTACAGAAATACAGAGGATTGCGTGAACACACTCCAGCCCATTGTGACAGTTGTGAAGCGGAGAGTAGCAATTGAAGGCAGAGACACGCAAGAATGAACAGCTTTGGCGGACAAACGCCCACGATTGTGGTGCTGAAGGAGGGCACCGATGCCTCGCAGGGAAAGGGCCAGATCATTAGTAACATCAACGCGTGTATCGCCATCCAGGACACATTGCGGCCCACGCTGGGCCCGCTTGGCTCGGATATTCTGATTGTGGGTTCGAAGGGCGAGACGACGATTTCGAACGACGGTGCCACGATTCTGAAGCTGCTGGATGTAGTGCACCCAGCTGCTAAGGTTCTCGTGGACATTTCACGGTCGCAGGACGCTGAGGTCGGCGACGGCACTACTTCGGTGACGTTGTTGGCGGGCGAATTGCTCAAGGAGAGTAAGAGTTTTGTGGAAGAGAACGTTTCGACACATACCATCATCAAAGGCTACCGAGCCGCCGTCCGGTTGGCCGTCGACAAGATCCGCAACGAGCTTGCTGTGACCATTGACAAGTCGGATCCACACCAGTTCCGGGACCTGCTAGAGCGGTGCGCGGCCACAGCCATGTCGTCGAAGCTAATTCACAATAACTCGGAATTCTTCACGAAAATGGTTGTCGACACGGTGCTGACGCTGGATCAGGACGACCTTGACGAAAAGCTCATTGGCATCAAGAAGGTGCCTGGTGGTGCCATTGAAGATACCACGTTTGTGGACGGAGTAGCATTTAAAAAGACCTTTGCCTATGCAGGATTCGAGCAGCAGCCTAAGAAGTTCGACAATCCCAAGGTGCTGTCGCTGAATGTGGAGCTGGAACTCAAGGCCGAGAAGGACAATGCCGAGGTGCGTGTCGAGCAGGTTTCGGAGTACCAGGCTGTGGTCGATGCCGAGTGGCAGATTATATACAACAAGCTCGAGGCCATCGAGGCTTCCGGTGCCAATGTGGTTTTGTCCAAGCTGCCAATCGGTGACTTGGCTACCCAGTACTTTGCCGACCGCAACATTTTCTGTGCTGGCCGAGTATCCTCGGACGACCTGAACAGAGTTGTTTCTGCTGTTGGCGGCTCCATCCAGTCCACCTGTTCTGATATCCTTCCCGAGCATCTGGGAACTTGCGAGAAGTTCGAAGAGAAACAGATTGGCGCTGAGAGATACAACTTCTTCACGGGCTGTCCCAAGGCCAAGACCTGCACTCTGATCCTAAGAGGCGGCTCGGACCAGTTCATTGCCGAGGTCGAGCGTTCTCTGCACGACGCCATCATGATTGTCAAGCGGTCGGTCAAGAACAACACCATTGTGGCCGGCGGCGGTGCCTGCGAAATGGAGCTGTCCAAGTACCTCCGCGAGCACTCCAAGACCATTCCCGGCAAACAGCAACTGATTATCGCAGCGTTTGCGCGTGCTCTCGAGGTCATCCCCCGCCAGCTGTGCGACAACGCCGGTTTCGATGGCACCGACCTGCTCAACAAACTGAGAATGCGCCACGCCAAGGGCGACAAATGGGCCGGCATAGACTTCGACTCCGAGGGCATCTCCGACAACTACGCCCGCTTCGTGTGGGAGCCCGCGCTAGTTAAAATCAACGCCCTCCAGTCGGCCACCGAGGCCGCCTGTCTTATTCTCTCGGTCGACGAGACCGTCAAAAACGAGGAGAGCGCTGCTCCCCAGACCGGCCCTCCCATGCCCCAGGGTGCCCCACAGCGCGCCCTCCAGGGCCGTATGCCTCGCTAAATAGAACTCGTACTAATCGGCCTCCGTGTGTCCGCGCACGCCTCCGGCGGCCGGGGCGCTGCCCCGGACCCCGTTGCTCCTCTCGCTGCGCTCGAGGAGGCCGCGCCCGGGAGCCCCACGAAGTCCCGCAGAGCCCACGACCTCCTCTCGCTGCGCTCGAG
>JAKTSR010000130.1:0-35767 GCA_030580325.1 Sugiyamaella sp. yHKS617 | reverse complement strand
GGACCCCGCTGTGCTCGCTGCGCGAGCCCACTCCCGGTGGCCTGGCCCTCCACGAGCGCAGCGAGAGGAGCGGCGGGGTCCGGGCAGCGCCCCGGCCGCCGGAGGCGCTGCAATGGCAGCTGACTTACGGTTCGTGGCCAGTTCGACAGGCAGTGTGGGCTCTTCGGTGCCCTCCGAGTTGTCCACGGATGGGGCTGCCGGTGAATTGGTCGATGATTCGTCGTCGAGCACGACCTCGTTGTCGTCCTGCGTCGTGGTTAGTACCCTGTCCGTCTGTCCGTCTGTCCGTCCGTCCCTCTGTTCTTTTGTCTCATTGCGGGCCAAAGTACGGTAGCCTGCCTACTGGGTGGTCGCAACTGGCAGCCATTGCTGCTGGACCGCCTCCTCCCGGCAACAGACAGGAGCAGGTTCACCGTCCTGGCAGTACTCACAATGTCCATTGGGTAGTCCATGCCTGAGAGTTGAGAGCTGGGGGCTGGAGTGTGCTTCAATTGCGTGATTCGATAGGAAGAGATGCTTCTGAGCCACCGGATGCTGAACCAAGCGGGTCAATGTTCAATTAGTAAGGAACGACAACAGCAAGCTTGGTACTGTGTCGTCGTTAGAAGTCCTCCTGGCTTGCTTCAGCGAAGCAAAGCAACTGAGCAATTCTGCTGACAAACACACACAGACCCAATATTCGTAGCTGGGTCGTCGGTCGGTCTCAACGGTCTACAATCCAACACCTACAAGGTTCAGTCAACACGGGATCTGGATCTTTGTTGGTGAGGTGGTTAGTTGGGTGCTGCTGCCAGAATACGTATGTCAGTCAGGTAATAGTTGAAAGCAGCTACACATGCAGCCCAGCCCGTCTGTCGGCTAGCTATCCATCACCACCGCCAACGACGTCCCAGCCTGGCCTGCTGGGCCCTGCCGACCCGGGCCAGCGGCCTAACCCATGCCTGCCGGTGCGCACGTTGGGAGGAATGCGCCGGCCCACAGGCTGGCCCTGCCGGGGGCCCTGCAGGGGGCATCGCCCCAGACCCCCCATTGGGCTCGCTTTGCTCCCTGGGAACGCGCCCTCCAGCGCAGTGAGAGCAGCTACCTGTCCGGGAGGAGCCCGGCCGCCGGAGGCATCTCTCGGTGCCTCCGGCAGCTGGGGCGCTGCCCCAGACCCCGCTGTGCTCGCTTCGCGAGCGCTTTGGCCGGTGACGGATGCTCCCCGGGAATGGCCGCCTCTAGCGCAGCGAGAGGAGCTAGGGGTCCGGGCGGAGCCCGGCCGCCGGAGGCACCTCGCCATAAGATCTGGACAGGTCTGGACAGGACCAGTGTAAGAAGGTGCGGAAGAAGTAGTCAGATATCTACAGGAGCGTCTATTTTAAACCGGGGATGAGCTTGGCGCGGTCTGGGGTGAGCACGCCGGGCTTGCCGAAGTTCTCGTCGATGTCGAGTAGGATCTTGAGGGCATTTCTGCTGCGGAGCTGCTTGACGGGGGTGTCGAAGGTGCGGGCGGCCGAGGGGACTGCGTGGCCGGCCTCGGTCTTTTCATGACCTGACAGGGGGAACATTCGGTGTAGCAGCTCGTAGGCAGCCAGGGTGCAGCCGAACTGGGGCGACGACCGGAAGATACGTGCAGGACCTCCCTTGAAGAAGGCCTTGAAGCCCTCTTCCTTGTAAATAGTTCTGGCAGCCTGGCGCAGGCCAGTGTAGGCGGTCTGGCCCTTTCGCGACTCGACTTGCAGACGGGTCTTGATAACGTCACTGGGTGTCGTCAGATAGGCGGCTGGGATACCAGCGACAGCACCGGCAATCAGCAGCTGGCCAATGCCAAGGTTCTTTTGAGGACCCTCGCCGAAGTAATCCTTTTTGATGTGGGCATAAGCAGGGAAGTAGATGGCAGAGAAAGGCACGTCACGTAATAGACAGGCAGTGGCTCCCTTATACAGACCCACCAGACCCAGGTGACGCACAATCCACAGAGCAGAACGCCTGGGTGCTCCCTCTACAGTCTTGGCCACTTCACCCTGGATTTGCAGACGGATTTTGACGATTTCCAGCGGGTTGGTGAAGATGACCTGACAACCACCGGCAGCACCACCAGCAACAATCTCGGCCCACAACGGCAGCTCGCCATTGGAATTAGTGAACTTGCCGCGTACAAGGTCATTGACAGTCAGCTTGATAGCCTTTTCCGGAGCCACGCCGACCAGCTGAGGACCCAGACCAGAGTAAAGACCGCGGAACCCTTCTCTTGACACGACTTTCTTGAAACAGTCGATGGAATTCTTATAGAGAAGCTGCTGGCCAGGCTGTGAGGAACGCTGGTTCTGCATACGGGTCTTGACCAAATCAATAGGATATACAACAGTAGCACCAAATGCACCAGCCACTGAACCGAGAGCAAAGTTGTAGGCCGACTCGAACACCTCGTGCAGGAACGAGCTAGGGTCACGCAGAGCGTTCTTGGCTGCTTCCACCTTGATCTTCTCGGCCCGCTGGTAGCGTGACGACGAGTCCTGCCACGAAGGATCAAACATACGGCGGAAGTCGTCGAGCGACAGTCTTCCCGACTTGTTGCTGAGCGAGGTGAAGTGGAACAGAATGTCGATTTCCAGCGGAGTGAAAATAGAGAACTTGGTCGAACGGGCCGACTCGTCCATGAAGTCCTGTCTCGTGATAGTACCGTCCTTGGATCTAGCAGTTGCCCGCTCAGCAATGACATCGACAAGATCCACATGCCTCACCACGTTGAGAAAGGCACGCACTGAAGCGTACGACACTTTGGACGAGTTGGAGATATTACACAGAGTGTGCAGCGAGTCTAATAAATTGTCCGACAGTTTGTGAGAAGCAGTCTTGCTGATGATTTCCTGGAATTCCTCAGGCAGGATATATCCAGTGTGATTCTTGTCGTAGAATTGGAACGCCTGGCGAACGCGTTCTCCGAGCAAACCACTCAACATCTGCGAGAACATGGCATATGACAGACTGTGACGCTTGGACTTGTCTCCAAGATACAGACTGGCCCAGCTGGAGTTCCAGTTGAAAGGAAGTGCGTCGGGCGAGCGATGCGTGTTGTACTGCTCGACAAACTCGTTGAAATCGACCTCGCCGGTGCCATCCTTGTCAAACAGCCTGAACGCGATCTCATACTCGGCGTCGGGCTGGTCGAGCATGTTTTCAAAGGCCACCCAGTCGTTCCAAGAAACACGGCCATTTTTGGATCGGTCGGCCACCTGGAACAGCACGGCGTACGAGTTGCGGTGGATTTTGTGGTAGTCCTCGTTAGGAGGAGCAATGGCGTTCAGAAAGTCATCTTGAGAGAGGTACTTCTGGCCATTATCTGTGATGGATGCAAATTTCTCGAATGTTTTCCGAGAAGACGACTGTGACTGTGGGGATTCCGACATCTGTCTTTAGTTAGAATGCAAACAATATCAAAAGTATGAGTAATGAATGACACGAGTAATTACACGGGCGATGATACGAGCAATGACGCGAGTAATTACACGGGCGATGATACGAGCAATTACACGAGAAATGACACGAGCAACGGCACTAGTAATGTTCACCAGTAATGACACCAGTAATAACAACTACGAGTACGAGTAGCACTTAAATGTTCAGGAAATGTACGAGAAATGTACAAGAAATGTACAAAACTATACAATGTCGACACCTGTATTTATTCTTCCGCTCCATAGTGCGTTCCATCCACCGACATCTACAGAGTTCCACACGGACGACTGTGAACCATGGCCGACATCGATACCTCCCAACCACTACACCGCACCACAGGCCCAGCTCGGTAACCACCACTTCACCATTCTAGGCCATTCCACCTCAGCACAGCACTCACCTCTATTCTATCAGTCTATCCGTCTATAAGGAGTAATCAAAAGAACAACAGGGTGCGCGAGAAACTGCAGGATTACTCGCTCACTATACAGTAAAGTCAGGTGTAATTTGACGATGAGTCTGAACCGATTATTTGATTTGATTCGACCCCCTCCGTTTTCGGAATCTGTATGCCTGTCGCTATCACTACATAACGTAGGTGCGGCAGAATTTTTCACCCACTCCCCCTGCACTTCAGGCGCGACTACCCCTCAATTTTTCACTTCCAGGGCTAGGGCGTCCCGTGTTACTCCTACTCTCCCACGGCAGACGCCCGTTCTGGCTTCGGCTTCGGTGCATCTGCTCACCACCTCGGGTAGTTCAGGAGCAGCGCTTATGACGGTTTCCAACCTGATTCCCAATGCAAAAATGGCCGGCCCCGACCCGACCTCGACGGCCTGCTGCCCGTTCCCCAGCTCCTCTTGATCCCGCCGACCATGATCTCGCCCACTGCGTAGCGGGGCCTGCCTCCCTCCTCTCAGGTGCTGGCCACTGCCACTATTTTCCCGCAATTTATCCGCTTTACGGCACCCCCCGTACGCAGCTACACCGGATACGCGCTGCGGCTCGTCCCGCACGAACGCTAAACGGTCCCACCGGTCCCTGCCGCAGGTGGGGGATGCCTCCGGCAGGCAGCGGCGCTGCCCCGCTCCTCTCGCTGCCCTCAAGGAGTGATGTTGGCTCGCGGAGCCCCTGGTGCTCGCTTCGCGCGCGCGCGTCTGGCGGGCCTCGTTGTGAGCGTATGCGGGTAGATAAGATAGCGGCACGGGTATGCGCGTCCCTGCGCCAGGACCCCTTTTTTGGCGGACCAGATCTCGGCCAGGTTCTCTCCTTCGGCGGCTGCGGAGTGGGCTGGGACGTTGCTCTAGCTTCTTGATCATTCGTGCAAGGTTCTGTTAGACACTGGCAAGTGTCTACCGTATATGCGGTACTATTATGACATTCATTCACTAACTCCTGCGTGAGCTCCGGACACAGTAAAGTTGCGAAGTTGTAGTACCCAATCCGACTCGAGTTCAGCGGGGTCCGGCGCAGTGCCTCGACCACCAGTCGCGTGCCCGCCATGAACCTCTAAAGGTGTATTGATAAGGAGAGTATATCATATGTAAACGGAAGGCGCTATGCACAGGTGCTCAGTCGAACTTCTGGCCGACGAGTTCCTCGCTGACAGTCCAGAGCTTGAAGGCATCGTTGGCCTGCTTGGCATGCACTTTGCAGCGCTCCTCGTGGACTTCGGCATCATCGAGGAAGGCACCGGACTGAGAGGCAATAGCGGGGTTGAAGGCGGCCGCCAAGCTGGTGGCACCCCCCTGGCTGACAGTCTTATACTTTAGGCCAGCCATCTCGGCTTTGAATTCGTCGGTTCCCCAGTAGTCCTTGGGAAGATTGGCGAAATCCACCTCGACGTTCATGTGACGAGCAAGGTTAGTGTCCATAATAGCTCCAGGGTGGAGACTGAACACGACCAGGCCGTCGGGATTATGTCTTCTGTGCAATTCTCTGGAGAAAAGGATGTTGGCAGTCTTGGATTGGCCATAGGCGTGAAATTTGTTGTACTTGGCGCCATTGGAGAATCCAATGTCCTCAAACAGAATTGGGGCATACCCATGTCCCATGCTACTGACATTAACAACTCTAGGGTGAGGAGAGGCAAGAAGTTTCTTGAGAATTAGGTTGGTGAAGAGGAAGTGGCCGAGGTGATTAGTGCCGAACTGCATCTCGAAACCGTCCTCGGTTTGGGCATAGGGGCAAGCCATCACACCGGCATTATTGATGAGTACATCAATGTTCTCCGGGTAAGCATTAACCTCTTCAGCAGCCTTGCGAATGGACTTGAAAGAAGCAAGATCCATAAGAAGCGTGCGGAGTTTGGCGTTAGGGACTTCCTTCTTGATGTTGGCCACAGTTTCGTCCAATTTGGCCTGCGAACGGCCAGTGATCACAACCAGCTTGGCTCCATGAGCTGAGATGATACGGGCATTGTCGGCGCCGATACCACCCCAAGTGGCACCAGTGACAATAACGACCTTGCCTTTGATTTCAGCGCTGAAGGCCTCAGCAATTTGCTCGGAGGTGGTCTCGTGGTCAAAGGTCATTCTGAATTATTAAGTGTTCGAAGTGTGAAAACTATTGCGTGGTAGTGTTGCTGTGATATGTGTTGTAAAGATTGGAAGATACACCAGCCGAAACGCTGGCCTATTTATAATGATTTCGTCGAGGAGCTTTCGGAGTTTAACCAACCCCTGAGTTTCCTCTTTCGGCTGCATCTCATCGCCTCTCATCATACAGAGTTGCACATCTGCAGATGTCCGACACCTGTGCGGCTCAACAATCAGTGATTTGACTGCAATTGAAGAAGTCAATTATCAACCAATATTTTCCGGCTTTCCGCCTGAACCAGCCCGAAACTGGTGTCTTTGGGATGGTCACAGCGAATAGATTCTATCAGTTTAGACTGGCCATTGGAATTTGGAGGTGAAAAGAGAATCCTGACCGTCAGTACCGTTTTCCCGCTCAGATCTGCTGGAGCTACCGGAGAACGGACTTACTGACAACACGTCGGAGTGGCACGAACTAATTATTCCGCCACAGGCTTATTATATCCGTCATTTGTCAGCCCACCGTCGAATGAAACAAGCTTTGCAGGACAATGAACTTGTCTCCGATACTCGTGCGGCTTTGGTGACATACAACGCCTAGTGTACGAAAACGGAAATACCTGCTCCGACAAAAGTTATGAGATATCTCCGACAGCGGATCTAAGAGTTTACGAAATAGGCTCGATTTCCCACTTTTACGGCGAGTTGCTAGATCTCTATCTCCAAGTTGTAGGTCTGCCTCTGGTGGCACACCCCGTGGGTCCTCAAACTTTGCTAGAGGAGAGCCCGGACGCCATTATCACAGCCTTCACCAGAAATGGCATTCCGCAGGACATGACAAATACGAAAGATTCGTCTCTCTAAAAATCACACTGTGGCGATCTAGTATTATACAGCCGAATTTAAAGTCAGTGGCTGCGAGGTCGATCCCGATATTATATTACCGGCCAACGACCATCAGACAAGCTCTGACGCCACGAAACATTTTGACACGTCGTCCTACTTATGAAGAAACTGAACGACAGAGAATCAAGCAGTCAATGTCGACTGTGACGACAACAGATCTGGTCAATTCTATTTTGTATCCGTATCCTTTATATGCTTCCTTGGAAGTTGATAGTACCTAAAAGGGTCATGATGTCCGAGTGGTTAAGGAGTTTGACTTGAATATCTCAAATCCATTTGAGCGAGTTCGGGACATCAAATGCTGTTTCAGCGCGTAGGTTCAAATCCTGCTCATGACGTTTTTTTGCCATTGCAAACTTAGTTCCAACGTTCATTTGTGAACATAAGTTGTCAGAGCTCCGCTCATATGCATAATGTAAACACTGCATCCCCTATACAGGCCGCCAGAGGCAGACAGAAGGCACACCGAAGAGTGACTTACAACACAAACAAATGCCATTAACTTATAAGTACAAATACAGTAAACATAGCGGATCATTTCAGAGCGTCACGCTCCTCGATGAAACGATAGTACATGCCCTTTGTGAACTGGCGGCAGCGCTTGCCGTAGATGATCATGGGCACCGTCAGCATGAGGACGAAAAAATCAACAACACCGACGGCAATATACCCCTTGAGGTCACCAACGTTGAGCCACAGGTCGCAGCAGAAGGAGAAGATCATGCCAATAGTGTTGTTGACCACTGACACACCCACCATGCCCTCCAGGACCATGTCTGGGTAGGCCTCAGCAAGGTAAGACATGGACAAGTCACCACAACTACCCCAGGCAAATCCGATAGGGAACAAACCGAGAATGTACACGACAGGCCAGGACCACTCTCTGGCGGTTCCGATACCAAAAATAAACAGACCAAGAGGGTTCAGAATGGCAACCAAGAACATGAGCCAGAGACGGTGCTCAGCCTCCTTGACACCATGATTACGTTTAGCCATCCACTCGACAAAGTAGTCAGAAAGCACACCAGCATAGAAACAGCCAAACAGAGCACCAATAAGAGTGGGAACGTTCATAATTGCAACACCAGCATCACCATAGTTGTAAGGAGGAGATGACCAGTCATCATCTTCAGTGGTGATGTAAAAGGTCAACCAAGCGTCCTGGAAACCCCAGATAAGGCCAGAATAAATAACAGGAGGGAACGTGAAGACTCTAAGAGTGAGCCACATTCTTTGGAAGTACTGTCTGAAACCAAGACCCTTGAGATTATCAGCAGGGGTGATAATGGCAATTCTTTGCCAGTAGGTCTTGGGAACGTCGTCAGCACCGTTGGACACGGCCTGAACACTAACAGGAGCGACTTGATCCGAGGCTCCGTCATTGACTTCAGCACCAGTCATGACGAGGTTCTTGCCATCGACATCGTTCTCACTGTAAGGAGAAGGAGAAGCAGTCTTTGTTTCCTCGTCAATAGAAGCGGATTTGGACACCTTGCCAGCATTGATATGAGTAGTTTGGTACTTATTTCTGTCGAAATAAGTCTCTTCCAACCCAAAATACAGCAGAACAAGAACAAAGCCGGAAATAATCAGAGCCGAATAACCAACCCACTCCCAGCCAAGGTTGTCGGAAATATAACCAGCAATCAGAGGCCCCAAATAAGTACCAATCGAAGTGGACAAGATATACAGAGCCAAGGCACCGGGCAGCTGATGCTGATAGAAGATATCAGCCAGCGACAGCTGCACCTGGGCTTCAGCCACAGATTCGGAAGCACCAACGAAAAGCTGACTCCAAATAGCATCTCTAGTGGACTTGATGTTGGCAAACCACGCGGCACCTCCCAAACCGACAGTCATACAGACGAGGTAGGCAATTCGACGACCGTACAAGAACGAAGTAGGCGACAGAATAAGAGTAAACCAACCGATACCAATGAACAAGATACCAGCACCAGTATTGAAGGAGCCCCAGCTGATACCGAGATTGGCGTTCAGGTCGGTTTGGGTTGCGCCCGCATCGTTGGATGTGGCAGCAGTCAGACCCGTGACCAAACAGACGAGAATCATATGCCAGCACTTTCGTGACAAACTCCAATTAAGAGGGTCATTAGGAGATTCAGTGGGCTGCGGCAGCAAAATCTTGTTGTCTTCAGTAGTTTTTGGGCGAGATCCGTCGGGGCAGATGATGTTGTTTTCGGGATCCGCGTAGATGTACTCAGTACCGGGGAGGTGATCCTCGTCCGAGAAGTTTCCCGTCATGCTGGAAAATTTTTTTTCTCCTGTTGGAATAGAAGAAGTCGAGTCCAAAAGGAATCGTAAACGAATCCGAATCCGAATCCGAGTCCGAAAAAGATCAAAGAACCTAAAGGCTAGATAAAGTTGCGCTTATCAGTAAAATTTTGACTTTGCGACCTTATTTTTCAGCATACGCCTAAACCTTTTAGTTTTCGGGCTGCTGCGTTGAACGAGAGAACACGGATGCGGAACAGATCAAACTGCGAGCACGCTCTCTCTTCCAAAGGACCAGAAACAGAAGCCTTTTGAACGGATATCAGATAGAAAAAGAGTTTGGATCTTGAAAGGGACTCAAAAAAGATCCGAATTCTTATCTGGGTTAGGACGGGGCACCGAAAACGGGTAGATTTAGCGTAGCGGGGCTTATCGCGAAAAAAAATCCTGCCTGGAACGTTGGCACTAAACTCAAGAGAGTTAAAGGTCAGAAGCAGAGTGCCGTGCTAGCAACTCTTAGTGAAGTGCCGTAAAGTCAGCCGAATCCGAATCTCCTCGGGTGACTTTATCACCACACAGACAGACACAGTGCTAGAATGAAGAAATTTTGGGCTGTAGTTGTTAGAAAGACCGGTATCTAAAGGTCTTTTCTGTCTTGTCGAAGACTTGAGAAAAGAGAAAAGGAAAAGAGGAAAAAAGTAAAATTTCCTGACTTGATCTGTAGCGCTTGGTGTCTCAGACAGATCCGATGGCAGGGTAAATTAAGTACTGGCCCACCAAGACGTTTCGTTTTCATCTCCATTTCCATTTTCATTTTTCATTACCCGGCTTTGGAGGATGGGACTTACAACACCAAAGACAGCTTCCAAACGTAGGTGAATATTAGTTATTGAACACTGTATTTTTAATTGTTAAGTCCAACCTCGAACCTGTTATGGACTTGAAACGTTTGTAGGGTCACGTTTGTCGAGCTTGTATCGTTCCGTTTCTGTCACTTGTGCTGTCACTTTTATGATCACTGACTTCGAAGCGCTGTGCTTGGCTGTTCCTCCATCAATGAACCAGCGTGAATATGCCTATGCTAAAATGAATTGGAAACACAACACAAGACCTGGCTGGATCCACCCGAACCTGCCTGTATATATGTACTTCGCATGGTCCGTGCTTGATCTGTGTGCCGCGAGCGATGCGAGATAGCTTATCACTGGCCAAGCCTGATCCTGTCTGTCCCAATGGGATATGAGCAAGCCAGCTGATGCGGAAAGACATCGACAGCCGGCGGGCGGGGCGAGTGGGGAATGCGCGCCCATGACCCCTCGGACACCGCCGACTCCGCAGCGGCAATTTCAAACGGTGAAGCACCCCGACGCATGTCCTTCGCATGTAAACATGCGATAGGTTTAGCGGCCGTCTGATAATGTACGGCCGTGCAGCAGCCCGTCTTCCTCGACCTGCCGCCCAGCCGTCAGTTTCGGATCCGGCCGTTGTGTGGCCGGGGAGGTGTCAGGTACGATTTCGATGGGCGTGCATTGGGCGACGCTGGGATGCGACGCCTCCGGCGGCTGGGCGAGCGGCCAGGCCGGGCCAGGCCGGCGTTGGCCGGACTGGTCGGCCGGTGGACCGGTGGAATGGTGGACGGTGGATGGACTGACTTGAAGTAACTGCCCCTTGGCCGTGGCTGTAGCAGCCATTCTAACATTTCAGATGAAGTGCATCAGACGTTCAGCGCACCCACTAAGCCCCTGAATGCTAAGATAGATAAGCCATGGCCAAGAGTCGTTTTAGGCAACATTATCCATGTCCATCGCGACGATTCGTGCAGGAGTCTGGAACGGCGGCAAACAGGCCATTATCTAATCAAATAATCAGCTCGGTATTGGGCCCTTGGGGACTGAGTGCATGTTCGGAGAAGCGAGACACTATAACCGGGTAATCAGCGCAGGAGACTGGCGTCGCGCGTTCATGGGCCAGATCTCGAGACAGAATGCTAGCGAATGCTCCTTTATCTGAGCTCTCAATAGACCGGCTCGGCTTGTGATTCTCATGATATTGCGAGATCCCATTAGCAGTGTCTTTCTCGCATCCTTGTCCTGCCGGTGGACTACCGACGGCCTGCCTGCCAGCGGCTATATAGGCACGGCACCGCCTTATCGAGGGCGGTCTACATGCTTGAACGAGTCTATGCCTAAACAGTAACATCAGTTCGTTGCCCCACAGCAGACTATTAGTTACTCTCTGGACTATTAGTTACACTGAATCAAGTTCACGAGTTGCTCTCAGCAGACTATTAGTTACTCTCTGGACTATTAGTTACACTGAACCAGGTCCACGAGCAGCTGCTTTCATAAGGGGTATCGGACCCAGAACGTTCGGCGACATGCCAATTGCTGAGTCAGGAGACCTGGTCAAGACTGGCACGCTTGTCCACAAATCGAAGGCGCACGTACACGGATAGGATTGTCCTACAATTTGAATCCAACTTCGAGGCTTGTATTTCTATTTTGGTACTTATTTATTCAGTTGCAAGCTCTGTTTGTTTGTTTATTTGCCTTCTAATTCGATTGTTTGTGCTTGATTTTATTGTATTATTATATTTTATATATATATCTTATTTTATATATTTTATTTTATATATTTTAATTTATATATTTTATTTTATATATTTTTACTCGATCACTTTCTCCATATTCCTTCATATTTTCCTTCCTGTTGGTTCCCATTTCTAACCCCAACTCCGGTCCCATTTCATCACCATACATAGCTGACATGTCTCAGCTAAGCACTGCAACCAAACCGATTCCGCATTGGCTCGTTGTATCGCCTTCGATCGCTGTGGGATTCCCGCCAAACATGCAGCTCAAGTATTCACACTGAAAATGCAAATTCAAACGGCTTCTTCCCAATCCCGCCTATGCCTATATAGACCCCCCTTACCCCCAAATCTCTTCCAGTTTTCTCCCAACTCTATCTTATCGGCATTTGTTTATCAGGCATTACTTTATCAGTGATATCTGATCTCCGGGCGAACCCAAGTTTTCGCCTTCAACTTCTTTGTCAGCTCGACTTCAAGTCTTCTTATCCTTCGACTCTTCTCATTGTAAGGAAGCTTCTTCTAGCGAGCTTTCTTCTTTTTATAATTACTGCCCACAATTTCGTACCAAGGTAGACAATCGTTTTCGTCAGTCAACTCGTTTTCCATGAGCGAGATCATGGAATCGGGTGGTGATGACGAAGCAACCGACAGTAATAGTAGTAGCGGTGGTGGTGCTAGCAGTAATGTAAATAGATCTGACAAGTCCCAGGCCTACAATGACAATGTTGAACGAGCTTCCAGCCAACCTATGGGAGTTCCTTCCAGCAAGCGTTCCTTGTCAATGTCTTCCTATGGCTCGTCTTTTTCTAACCACCACCGTAATAATATTGACATGTCTCCCTCTATTGATGAACTCTGCGATACTGCCGCTAGTTCATTATCTTCCCTGTCCTTGAATGCACCTGTTGGTCCTGGCTCTAATCGTGTTATCATTATTGGTGCTGGTATTTCTGGCCTGCGTGCTGCTTCTGTTCTCAAACGTCATGGTGTCGATGTTGTTATTCTCGAAGCCAGACACGATCGCATTGGTGGTCGTATGTTCACCAGCAGGCAACCTGGTAAGCCTCCTCGCGAGATTGGTGCTGCTTGGATGCACGAAACCGTCCAAAACAAACTTGTTAGTCTGATCTCCAAGTTGGGTATCAACTATTACTATGATGATGGTGCTCCTCTGTATTATACTCCCTGGGGACCTGCTTCGTCTCAGTTCAAGGCTAAGAAAGTCTGTGAGGAGTGGGTCGACTACGCTGAATGGCTGTACACCACCAATCCCGATACTCCTGACCGTTCTGCTCAGGAATTTATCCGCGAATATGTCCGCGACCATGAGCTGTTGAGCAAAGAAGAACGAAGATGGGCTCCTCAAGCTTTGCGCGAGGTAGAGTTGTGGATTTCCATTAATTCCGATCTCGCTTCTTCGAAGCACCTCTCTTATTATGTCCAGGAACGTAATCTTTACGTGACTGGTGGTTATGACACCATTGTAAACTACTATTCAAAACCCTTGTTGAGGGATGGACAAATCCTTCTTGGCGTTGAGGTCCAAGATGTGAATACCGAGGATGATGGCAAAGTCACTGTCAGTGCCATTCAGAATGGCCAAAATTACCGTTTTGACGCTGACGCTGTTATTGTCACTGTCCCCTTGGGTGTACTGAAGGAGCACATGATTTCCTTCACCCCTCCTATGCCACAAACTTTTGAAGACGCTCTTGACAAGTATTCGTATGGTGCTTTGGGAAAGATTTTCTTCGAGTTCGATGATGTGTTTTGGCCCAAGGAACGTGACCAGATTGTATTTTACCCATCTCCCGATGACATGCTCAGCAAGGAGCATCCTGTTTTGAATAACGCTTTTGTTATTAATAATTTATACGTGGTTGCTGGCGGCCTCAAAGAACTTTGCATACAAACTGCTGACCCGCTTACCAGAGAATTGGAAGCCATGACCGACGAGGAAATTTACGATTTCTTCGAGCCTTTGTTTAAAGTCATTCGTACTGAACCCTACAAGGATCTTCCAAACCTCGTCAGTTTGGAAATCACCCAGTGGACAAAGGACAAGTACGCTGGCTTCGGTACTTACAGTGCTACCAAAGTCGGTGATGAGCCTGACTTGTTTATGGACTTTCTTGACCAGAACCACGATTCTCGCATCCAGTTTGCTGGTGAACATTGTTCCATGTTAGGTAATGGATGTGTTCACGGAGCTTTTGGTAGCGGTGAGATCGCTGCTAAGAATTTGCTTAACCAGTTCCATATCTCTTATGATGGTGATAACTCGGTAGCTTCCTCTCCTGCTTAAGCGGCCCAGCTGTTTTAGTTGAATGAATGGCTTTCGCCGTTTTTGTTCAGTCTTTGATTATTTTTTTTGTTTTTGTTTTGCATTATATTAACTGCTTTTTTTGTCGTCGGAATAAAATCTGGCTTTTTTTGGCGCGGTCGATATTCAATCCTAGTCATTTATCCTATATTTGAAATATTCTAAATAAAAAATTATTTTTTAAAAATTACTCTCAAAGATTCGCTTGCTAATATTAGAACTAATAATCAGCTTACAATTAAAAAAACTCATCTATTCATATACTAAATATTAAAACTAATAGGTTACCATTATTAATTAAAACTGTAAAATCAAATCATTCGCCGGACTCATTGGGCAGCGCTTTCAATAAAAGACATAGCATCGCTACCACTAATAGGCGCAATTGTTGACATCTTATCTTTGTACACAACTCCGTAGAACTTATCTGCTACGGTGAGCATTTCCGGCCGGAATGTCGTGCAAATATACTGGGCATCTCTTGCCTGTTCTTTCAGCATTTGTGCCACCGCTGTACGGTATTGAGTATCGAGATTGGCATCAATCTCATCAAATAAATAGAAAGGCGCCGGATCACATCTTTGAATTGCGAAAATCAGCGTCAGAGCACATAGGGATTTCTGCCCACCCGATAACTGACTTACAGCCTGCTGCTCGTTGTTGCGACTGTTGAAGGAAACGTCAATATCAACCCCAACGTAATCCATTTTCTCTCCTTCTGCAGTGGGTCGCTTCTTCTCAATGACCAGTCTACCGATACCATCTGGTACAAGCTGTTGGAAGATTTCTGCAAACGCTTTGTCGACTTGTTTAAAAGTACGATCAATGGCTTCGTCTTTCCGACGGTCAAGAGTCTCGATCAGTTCCTGAATGGATTTAAGTGCCTGCGAAAGCTCCTTCTCGCGAACATTCAAATGAGTCTGCTTGTCTAGAGAATCTCTATACTGCTCAGCAGCACGTTTGTTGACATGGGTATATTTCTTAAGTTGTTCAGTGACCTCTCGTTGTCTCTCAACTATCTCCTCAGCATCCATGTCAACAAACTCATTAACAGACTCGGGCAATGTACCAAGAGCGCGGATTTTGCTATGCAATATATCCTTACGAGACTGCAAACGTGCTCTCTTCGAGACATCTTTATCGGCATTCTTTTGCAGCTGTTCAATATGCTGGGCCAATATGGTCTGCTCCTCTTCAATCTGAGCCAATGTCGCAACATGTGTAGCTTTCCGTTTTGAGATGGTTTCTAGATTCTGCTCTACGCGACTTAATTTCTTCTCCATTCTCTCCTTTTCGCTGCTGAGCTTCTTGACCTGGCTTTGAATCTCACTTGCAAGCGCTTCAGATTCATCTTCATTATCTTCCAGGAATTCGATATTATTTGTCTTGATCTGGTCCTTTCGAACATATAGATTATCTTGAAGGTCAGATTCCAAGAGTGACCGCTGCTCTCCAAGGGCAGTTCTCTCACCGATTGCCTGTTGATACTGGCGTCTCGCAGCTCGTACTCTATCACCAATAGTGGACAATTCCTCAGTTTCTTCTTGAGAAAGATTGTTGTTGAAAGGTGTCTTCAGATCCTCAGCATATGATGCACGCTGTTCAACTAGCGCTCTCAAGTTGCCATTTCTCTCCACCAAATCTTCCTTCTTTGAATTAATCAGGGCCTTGAGCCGCGATTCCTCAGCGGTCGCAGCCCGAATAGTCTCCTCAAACTCTCTTGCTTTGCTCTGAATTTGAGCCCTTTCATTCGTGACACGGGCAACTTCATTCATAGCACGCGTGATCTCCTGATCCTTAATGGTGATATTGTTCTTAATGCTTATCAGCTCTTGACTGAGTCTGTTCACTTCATCTTGCGCTGACCGCACAGCCCTTATGGCATCCAGCCGAGAATTCTTTGGATTGTGATAACCACCTGTCATAACACCTTTCGAATCAACTTTGTCACCATCAATGGTGATTGTGTTCAGTCTGTGCGAGTGCATGAACTGGTTACACAGCTCCAGGGTAGAGCACACCAACATATTTCCAAAAGTTTGTTTGATAGCTGGTTCAAACTTGCGATCGTAGTGAATCCGAGAGATAAGCGGGGCCGTTTCACTTGAATCCGGGTATACATGATCCGAAGGTGTCAAGCGGTTCAATGGCATGAACGTAACTCGACCAGCCCTGCGGCGAGAGAGTTCACTTACGAGCAAAGTGGCTGTTTCATCGGTATCGACAATCACATGGAACAAACTCGATCCAGCAGTACGCTCGGCGGCAATTTTGAAGTCATTATCGACAGAAATAACGTCTGCTAGCTTGCCATAGTAGCCTTGGATGCCCAACTCACGAGCAATGTCATCTACAGCCTTAAGTCCGAGATAATTATCTCTGCTCATTGTAGATGACATGCTTTGTTGTGCTTTGTCAAGTTTCTGCTTGGCGTTGTCAACAGCAATTTCTAAGCGACTCTCTTCACGCCAGAGCCCTTTACGTTCATCGACCAGGCGATCCTTTTCAAGCGCCGCCTCGGCCTCTAATCGTCGAGACTTGTTATGACTTCCGCTTGCAGAATCTAGACCCTGTCTGTGTGACAGTACAGCCTGAGATGCTTCGTCTAATTGCTTCTCCAATCCCAACACCTCTGACTGAAGTTCGTCAATAGCATTTCTTCTGGCAGCAATGGTTGTCTCAACATCACTAATTTGGCTTTGAAGCCATGCATCTCGCTGGCTCTTCGACGAGAACTTCGAATTTTGACCACGCTTCAGTTCCAATCTGTCACGGCGGGCTTCCAACGATTCAACTGCTTCTCGAAGCTGTAATTCTCTTTCTCTCAATGCTTCAAATCTGGGTGAAATCTCGGCAAGTTGTGATTCCTTGGACTGTATTTCTGACGCTAGTCGCTCAGCTTCTTGGTGGCGCTCCAACTGTCGCTGCTGTACCTGAGCTTTGTTATCTTGAATTTCCGACAATCTCAGTTCCGACTTTGCGTGTTCTGTAATAGCTTGCTCCAGATCCTCCTCCAATTCGGCTTTTTCTCCCTCCAGGACCTGAATCTGCTCTGTGGCTTGAGCGATTGCTTCTTCTTCGACAGTGAGGCGGTCTTCCAATTGAGCAAATTTCTCAGTTTCAGTTGCAACTGCGTCGCGACCGCCAGTACCAGACTCCATTAGCTTCTCAATGCTGCTGTTTATCACTTCTAATTCTCGGTTGTAAACAACGTGGTCCAAACTACGCTTTTCGGTCTCGTACTTTTGATATGCCAGGAGCTCTTCCTTCTCCTCCTTCAGCTCTTCGAGTCTTTGGTTGATCTGAACTAGGGTCTCGTTAATCTTCTCCCTGTTTCTTTCTGTGTCTTCCAAAATCTTGGTCGACTCTTCTTTTTTTCTGTCATAAACTTCAGTGCCAGCCACGTCCTTCAAAACCTTCAGTCTCTCGGTTTTAGAAGCATTCGTCAAAGCAGTAATTCGTCCCTGTGGAACAATGTAATAGGGGTTGGATTGCGAAAAGCCTGCACTTTCAAGCAGGTTCAAAATATCTTGACGTGTGACACCTTTGCTGTTCACTGAGTACTCGTCTTTCTTTAGACCAACTGTTCTTCGGATTTTAACTTCTGGCGTGTCATGCAAGGTAAATCTTCTATCCTTATTGTCGAGAATGATCTCTACAAAGGCACTCATGATTGGACGACCAGGTCCCTGATGAAGCAGTTTCAGTCTCTCCTCACGTGCACCGAGATGTTTGTGTTTGTCACCCAGCACGAATTGGATAGCTTAAACATTGTTAGATCACACCCAGAAACGATTGCGAACTTCCGTCGCATCTTCCATGTACATGAAGTCCCATACAGTCCCATATAGTTAAAACTCACCCTCGAAGAAGTTACTCTTGCCTGAACCGTTTCGACCCACGACAACATTGTGGTGAGGGCTCAAGTCCTCAGCCTCGGTTTCGGCCTTGTACGTTCGAAATCCCTGGATCTTAATCTATACACGGTTAGAACACAGTCAACGAATGAACAGCCGCCGCAACAACTTACCTGTTTGATGTGCATTTTGGGGCCTGAACCAGGTATTGAACGAGGACAAAGTTAGGGAACGCGTCAATTATCTCACGATGTAGACACGAACTGCAGCAGCACTAATTAATTAAATCCGGCAGGGTAATTGATGTCGCGTGTGTCTGCATATGGTTACCGTTACATAAAGTACCAGTTTTTGTTCCCAGATCATATACTTCATGTCAACTCAAGCTTTCTATCCAGCGAACATGTTTAGTTGCAAATCCTGTTCCCACATCCTGTTACCACAACAAGCTGTCGCGTTGGCCCAATGGCCGGCACCGAGCTGATCTGAGCTTTGAGGAGGGATAGAACATTCTCGTGCTTCCTAACCCATCATCAGATATATATCGAGTTTCTCTGCGGCTCAATTATTCATCATATGCGGCTCAACCTCATATATTATTATTACTTCACATGTTCAGATTCAGCTCACACTCTTGTGCGCACCTACTACGACCATTAGTAATCGACGACTGGATATAATCCGTTTATTTATTCATATTTATTGAAAATGGTTGTAGAGACCTGGGACCCGACGCTGACATACGACGAGAAAACAACCAGAAATACCCCTTTATACGAAGACTTCACGTCAACGATAAAGCCGAATGTGTCCTATCATTTCAACGAAGATGTTTCGCGGTTCCACTTTGGTGCGAGGCACCCCATGAAACCGTTTCGACTGATGTTGACAGATCACTTAGTTCTGTCGTATGGACTACACGAGAGAATGGATTTGTACAAGCCGAGAAAGGCGACTAAAGATGAGATCCTTTCGTTCCACGCAGATGAGTACGTCGATTTCTTGCAGCGAGTGACTCCCGACAATATTAAAGAATTCACAGATATGTTTGCTAAATTCAACATTGGAGACGACTGCCCTATTTTTGACGGGCTCTACGATTACTCGACGATATACGCTGGCGCCTCTCTCGATGCGTCTCGGAAGCTCATAAGCGGGCAGAGTGATATTGCCATCAACTGGTCGGGTGGACTACATCACGCAAAGAAGTTCGAGGCCTCGGGATTCTGCTATGTGAATGACATTGTACTGAGTATTCTGAATCTCCTCCGGTATCATGCCAGGGTCCTGTATATCGATATAGACGTGCACCATGGCGACGGTGTGCAAGAAGCGTTCTATACTTCGGACCGGGTAATGACACTTTCGTTACACAAGTATAACGGCGAGTACTTCCCGGGAACAGGCAACTACGACGAGATAGGAGCTGGAAATGGTAAGCATTATTCGCTGAACGTGCCCTTACAAGACGGAATCGACGACGAGTCTTACATTCGCCTGTTCAAGTCTATTTTAGAGCCCGTTCTGACGGCGTTCCAGCCTGGGGCTATTGTGTTGCAGTGCGGAGCCGATTCACTAGGCTGTGATAGACTCGGCTGCTTCAACCTCAATACCAAGGCTCATGGCGAGTGCGTGCGGTTCACCCGGTCGTTTGGCATCCCACTGTTGGTTCTTGGAGGCGGTGGCTACACGCCTCGCAACGTGTCCAGACTATGGGCCTACGAGACATCCATCTGCTTGGATGTGGAACTGGACTCGCGACTGCCCCAGAGCTTGCCGATGATCAAATACTTTGCTCCTGACTACAATCTGCACCCCAACCTGTCAGGCAAGCTGGAGAACAAAAACAGCCGCAAGTACCTTGAGTCGGTCAAGACACAAGTCCTCGAGCAGCTGAGGTTCCTCAACGGTGCGCCGTCGGTCCAGATGCAGATTATCCCTCCCGACATCGAGGGCCATGACGACGATACAGACCGTGCCATCGCCGACAACCGCGACGACCGCAATAAAGATGCCATGGACGTGGACCGCAACATCAGGGACGAGGCGAGGAGGGGCGAGCTCTCCGTGTAAGCGGCTGCTATTGTACATATTATTTATTTCTATTTATTTGCGCGACTGGGCTGAGCTGGGCCCGGGCGGAGGTGTGCCTCCTGCGGCTGGGGGGCTGTCCCAGACCCCGTGGATCCTCGAGCTCCGCTCGAGGAGGGCTCGATGTGCGGATCCCGGTGCGGGGCCGGCGTGGTAATGGGTGAGAGCGGGTTTTGCTTAGGTGGATAAAAGAACTGAGGAGTCGTTCGTAGGCGGGTGCGAAAATTGTTTTTCAGTTACGGCCATATCTGGAGTAAAATAAGATTTCCCGTCCGATCAATCATATTCAAGCCTCCAAGAGCCTTGATCAGTAATGCCGTGGGAGACCAGGCGTGAACAGAAGGTGCTGTAATTTTTGCCAGTCTGGCAGACCTCGTTTGTCGTCTCCTCTTCTTTTACTTTTCACCTGTGTTTTTTGCACCACGAGCATCGCGGAGCCTATACCCTCCTCTCGCTGCGCTCGAGGAGCCACGGGGTCTGGGGCAGCGCCCCGGCTGCCGGAGGCGCACCCCAGTCCAGAGATAAAGCGGCCAGAGAGGTCTTATCAGGGGACACCACGGCGCTTGGCTGTCGTCGTGACAGCTCGGCGGCCGGATAAACTCGTCCAGGATGCATATCGGCATGCATGCATGGTGGCATGGGCTGCATGTCGCGAATCAGCCGGAAGATGTCGCTGGTTGGGGATGGGCCTCGCATGTCAAGGATGTGTTGAGGTGCGAGCCAACAAAAGCGCTGGCTCGGGCTGCGCGCATGGCGGCCGCCAGCGCTGCGATGGCAGCTGCGCCGAGGATAGCTGCGCCCAGCCGGGTGGGCTGGATTCTCCCGGGACTGCTGCCAGGATTGAGTGGCTCGCAGTCAGTGAGTGGGGCCGTGGTGACTAAGGGGAGAGGTGACGCAGGATCAGTGGGGAGCGAGGGAGGAGGGGTGGAGAGATAGGGTCAATGCCGGCTGGAGCATCCCGGGCTCAGGCAGCAGCAGTCGGAGCCTGCTGTGCCTGGGGTTTGGGGCCAATTGGCCAGCTAGAGAATCATTTTTTATTGAATTTTGGCCGAATATACGGATCCAGCCTTTGGCATTGGCCAGGCTGGGCCGGGCGGGAGTCGTTCGCGGTCAGGCGAGCTCAGGCCAAGGCAGCCGCGCGAGGGGTAGGTTGGCTGCGGACAGGTTGGGTCGCCCAACTCCCAACATTTGCTGGGCAGGGGGTGGATCTGACAGGTCGTCTGGGGCCCAGGGGCGGTGGCAGCAGGCCAGAAACGCCATTTGGGCCTGAGTCAAGGAGGGCTAAGCCGTGTTTAGTAGGCATCTGTGGGCCTAAGGCCCAGAAATGGGCCGCCGCCGGTTGCGGTTGGCCTGCTGGTGGCCTAGCAGGTCGGCGGCTGTCGGGTGCATGCCCTGGGCTTGCATGTCAGGTTAGCTATAGACTCACTCATGATTTCGGAGGCTGTATAAATATACAGGAGCATCTCGAGATTGTTTTTCACCACCGAGAGCGTGCACTACAGACCAGGCATTTTCGCGGACCCGTTCAATTGAGCAATTGCACTAGAACAGAACCCCAGGACACAACCACAACGGTGTTGTAATTTCAAAGAATCGTTTGGATCAATTGAATCAGCATAGAAACAGAAAAAAATAATTCTCAGCCATGTCTGCTAAATCCATCCACGAAGCCGACGGTAAGGCGCTTCTTGCGTACTTCCTCCCCAAATCACCTGTTTACTCTGAATCCGAGCCCAAGACCAGTTTCCAGAGCTCCACTCCCAAGCTGGCCTCGCTCACCTTCCCCAGTGTCGAGTCAATTGACGAGGTTGTGGCTGCTGCTGAAAAGACCTACCCCTGGTTGCTCACGCCTGGTGCCAAGTTTGTGGCTAAGCCAGATCAATTGATCAAGAGAAGAGGAAAGTCTGGCCTTTTGGCTCTTAACAAGACCTGGGCCGAAGCCAAGGCCTGGATTGCTGAGAGAGCTGCTCGCACTGTGCAGGTTGAACACATTGACGGTGTTCTCCGAACCTTCCTTGTGGAGCCTTTTGTTCCTCACGAGCAACAGCATGAGTACTACATCAACATTCACTCGGTCAGAGAGGGTGATTACATTCTTTTCTACCACGAAGGTGGTGTTGACGTCGGTGATGTTGATGCCAAGGCTTCCAAGATCCTGATCCCTGTCGACATTGAGAACGAATATCCTTCAAACGAGACTCTTATCAAGTCACTTTTCTCCAAGTGCCCAGAATCCCAGCACCAGACTCTGGTTGACTTCGTCAACAGATTGTACGCTGTCTATGTCGAGCTGCAGTTCACCTACCTCGAGATCAACCCTCTGGTGGTCATTCCCACTGCCAACGGCGTCGAGGTGCACTACCTTGATTTGGCTGGTAAGCTCGACCAGACTGCCGAGTTCGAGTGCGGTCCCAAGTGGGCTGTGGCCAGATCTCCTGCTGCTCTTGGCCAGGTTGTCGAATCGTCCGGCGCTTCTGGTAAGGTTAACATTGATGCTGGTCCACCAATGGTCTTCCCTGCTCCTTTCGGCCGTGAGTTGTCCAAGGAAGAGGCCTACATTGCCGAATTGGACTCCAAGACTGGTGCTTCGCTCAAACTGACCATTCTCAACCCCAAGGGTACTATCTGGACTCTTGTCGCTGGTGGTGGTGCCTCGGTCGTCTACGCTGACGCCATTGCCTCTGCTGGTTTCGCCGACGAGCTCGCCAACTACGGTGAATACTCGGGTGCTCCTAACGAGGTCCAGACCTACGAGTACGCCAAGACCGTGCTGGATCTCATGACCAGAGGTGAGCCTGTCGAGAAGGGCAAGGTTCTCTTCATTGGAGGTGGTATTGCCAACTTCACCCAGGTTGGCTCCACCTTCAAGGGCATCATCCGCGCTTTCCGCGACTACAAGAACGCTCTGCACAACCACAAGGTCCGCATCTACATCCGTCGTGGTGGTCCTAACTGGCAGGAGGGTCTGCGTCTCATCAAGAACGCCGGTGAGGAGCTGGACCTGCCCATGGAGATTTTCGGCCCTGACATGCACGTTTCTGGTATCGTTCCTCTGGCCCTCCTGGGCAAGAGACCCAAGAACGTTCAGCAGTTCGGTGCTCCCTCATCCACCACCCCCTCCACTCCCTTGAACATTTAAAAGTACCTCGTCTCCCTCCGCTGCCTGCGTGCAGACCTTATCTATTAATCTGTCCTATAATAATCACTCAATAGAACATGGGCTCTTCTACACCGGCTGACACTTGCTCGCACAGCGAGCACAACGGGGTCTGGGGCAGCGCCCCAGCCGGACCGGAGGCCAGACCCCCCTCACAAGGGAGCGGGCGCCTCCGGCGGCCGGGCTCTGCCCGGACCCGAGAGGGGTGCCGCTGGGAGTGGGGCGCGATCCGCACATCTGTGCTGTGGCTATATAGTGGTAAGATTTTGATACTAAATAAATGAATAGAAAAGGCCAAAGTGCAATTCGTGTTTATCTACGCGTTTTCCCGTCTCTTGTGCTCGAAATCGCGCCCCAGTGTCGCCATTTGCCCAGCAGATCCGCGTCTGCACGTATCAACGAGCTATAAGTCCGGCCCAGCTGTCGCACTATAGGCGAGCATAACTGGCCATACTCAGAATAGGCGTCGGGCAAGCAGGCCGACAGGATGGAGGTGAAAGAAGCCAAAGGGGAGGTCAGGGAAGACTCTCGGGCGGTTATGGAAGTCGACACTGACGCCGCCCGGGATGCTATGTCTCGGGATCAGGGTGTAAATGGCTCTGAAGATGTACCTATGGCCCAGGCTGGTGAGAAGGTTTTAACGCCGCCTAGCGAGCGCCAGGAACAGGAAATTGAAATCAAGGGCGAGACCGACCCAGGAACTGAGAGCAATGGGGCTGTCACTGAGGCTACCGCTGAGGCTGTCACTGATAGCTCCAGTTTACAAGAGCGTGGTGGCTTGGCAGACCAGTCTCACAGAACGGAGCAGGACGAGAGCGCGAGCAACGCGCAGAGTCGAGAAACATCGGCAGAGACGTCGCTTGATTCCGCCGGCGACTCGATGGTTGACGACCAGGACTCGAAAGAAAACTCGCTGGTATCGTCTCCTATTGGCGAGGAAAGCGACAGCAACGAGCCACCTGCGAAGATGAGGAAACAGGTACAGACGACGCTCGACTCGTTCACAAACAAGTCGGGTGTTACGAAACAGTCAGTTTCGATTAAGATAAAATTGAATCCCGATAAATTACAGAGCATTCAAGATACAGAGACAGACAGCGAGCAGCTGACGTCTAATTCAAGGAAAAGAGGCAGACCCAAAGGCAATGTCGCACAAAACGAGCCGAAACTCAAGCTGTTTAACAAACGAGGAAGACCCAAGGGCAGCAAGTCGCAGATGCTCTTCACTGAGCCCACCGAGCCTGAAGATCTCCCTTGGGTCACTGACGACGAACTCACCAACGAACAGCCTGAAGAAGTCGATCCTGATATCATAGAATCGGCGCCTGGTATAGCATTCCTAGTGATGTTCCAGGCAAGGTTCTATCCAGCATTTAAAGATATCCCCCAGCTGGGGCCACAGGATTTCGAGACTGGCCTGCAAGATCAGCCAATGTCGCTGAACCTGGAAAAATTCATGTGTAGGCTTCTGACGCTGCTGCTTAACCGGAAAAAGCCAGTTGAGCCAGGTAGATACAAAGGTGCGCTCGAGGAACTACACACTCAGCTGCCGACTCTGGGCTTGCATCCATATTGGCCCATGCATCTCAAGCTGAAGTCGTCGCCCGAAGCGATCAACGACCTGTCATGGCAGGACCGATTAGGTTTTCTACAGATGTTGGGACTGTGGACTCTGAGTAACTCAGAGACCATTCGAGGGCTGATAAACACAAGTGGCATTGATGGCCGGGCGAAAACCACTGCCATCGAGCCTACTGGCGATGCTGAGCTGAATCCAGACGGAACGATCGTGGCCTCCAGGGTCGAATATCTAGGGTCCAACATCGACAACATACGGTTCTGGTTTATCAAGGGCCAGGGGGACACCCCTTTTAGAGTGTATAAGCAGACCAATCCAAGGTTGAGATACGTCAATTGGCAGAATGTTGCTGGTACAGGTCTAGAGCTCGAACAGCTCATAAACAGCGGGGATCTTGCTACTGATGTGTCCAGGCAAGGATCAAAATTGCGTGACAAGCTCAGACAGCTGTTGCCAGAGGTACTGGAAGCAGAGGTTCGGAGATCGAAATCAGAAAGAAAGGAGCAGAAAAAACAGCGTCAGCTAGAAAAGATCGAGCTCGCTCGTAAGGGAGAAGGAGAGTACAGTGGACGAACCCGATCCAGGAGCAAGCGTGTGAATTATAACATTGAGGATCTCAGCGTTGCTTCTGTTGACGGTGATGAAGATTATGACAGCGGAAGTGGAGGTGGTAGCAGAAGGCCCTATAGAAGCAGCAGAGGGTCGCGACGATCGGCCAGAATAGCTGCCGAGGAATCTACGCCTATAAGCTACGATGAGGGTGATGACGAGGATATTAATGGACACGGTCATGACGGAAGCATTGAGGACCGTGTACACTATGGAGAAGAAGATGAGGACGATGAAGGCGATGAATATGAGAAAAAAGCTGCTAAAGAAGTCGATGTCGGAGACTACGAACCTAGCGAGGAAGAAGAAGAGGACGACGACATGGACGACACCTGGGAGTCGAAGCAGCGTGCTCAGAACGAGTTGGGCGCTCTCAACGCAAGGTCGTTGCCCACCAAGAAGAAGACCCCACCTCCGGCCGGGACCAAGTTTGTATTTCCACTTGGTCTCCCAGGCTACAACTTCCCAGTAGGATATCCAGGAATGCCCCCTGTTGTCAATGGTCCTAATGGGCCAATTGCGTTTCCCATTCCATTCACAATTGGCCCCAACGGTATACCCGTTCCTATAACCGCCCCGCCGCAAAACGTTGTGAAATCAGAGGAAGCAGCAAAGTCAACAGATGGCCTGCCCGTCGCTTCTGCCACTTCCTCTGCCACTGCCACTACCACTTCCACTGCCGCTACCACCGGCCCTGCCGTTGCCGCCAGTGAGACGACGTCGAGCCCGGCACCGGCATCTGCACATATCGCACTTTCCAGCACAGCTGAGGCAACAAGTTTGCCATCTGATGGTCTCGCCACTCCTGTACCCACTCATACACAAAATAATGACATTGCAACGTGAATGTAAAAATTGCTAGGCTACGCCTGTTGCTATTAACAATATACACGAACAATGTATACGACATGACAAATAAATAACAATAATAATAAATAATGAAAGCTTCTGAGCAGGCTAGAAACCACCCAGAAACGTGGTCAGCACATGTAATTTTGGTCTCTGCCTTTCGTCGAACGATATCTCCAAGTCCTCCGGTTCTTCACAGTACCCTCCTATGAAGCTTTCCGACTCATTGGCCTCACGGTAATTAGCCGGAAAGCAATCTTTTTCGCAGTATAGCGAGCCTATTTCTCCTGACAACCGGGCCCTACTGGAACCGACTGGAGACATGTCCAACGACGACGGAGGTGACTCTAAGCTCTCAGCAGAATTGTTTCGCGTTCCACTCATATACACAAACGTGCTGCAGTCATGGCCATAAACACCGGCCTCCCGCACAGGGCTAACATTCCTCGTCGACTCGTCACTTTGTGGACCCATACCTCTGTCAGTGACAAGCTGCAGTTTGGGTCTGGAAGACCCACCAGTCAAGCATTGTGACAGACGTCGTTTTGGCGAGCCGACCCTTGGCGAGCACACGGGTGGCTCTATCGTAGGCACAGACGCTGACGGGAGCGGGCTCCGAGAGACCACATTGCTATCGTTTTTCAAATCTTCTAAGGGCGTGTTCTGTATGCCTCTGGCTTTGTTTTTCGCGAATTCTTCAAAGTAGCGCTGATACGGGCACACGGTCCACTCGGCCATCTCGCACCAAACAGTACTGGTCCATTTATCGGTAGTATGGGTCAAACGCCAGCAGGGTCTAGAATAGTTTCACCAAACGGTATCTCAGCAGGAGTCGATTCGGAAAGCTCGCTTCTCGCTTGGTTTATATCTAATTAATCGCAAGCTCAAGCGCCTGCTGTAATTTCCTTTATCTAATCCCTGATATATTCAAAATCCTATACGTGATGCATGCGTCAGTTTATCTCATGCGGATATGTTTCCGAAATGAGCAGGTCCTCCTGTAATCTCTGCTCTGGGAGTAGTTCAAACGGTGCTGCACTCCTCCGCCTTGCCAATCCAGCTATGTACAGAAGACCTGGCATGCGATGAGTTCGATGCACATGGACGTCCGGGCCGGCCGCGTACCTCCGGCGGCCGGGGCGCTACCCCGGACCCCGTGGCTCCTCTCGCTTCGCTCGAGGAGAGCCGGAGGCTCCACCGCGGAGCCGGCGATGCGCGCAAGGCGAGCACTACGGGATCGGGGGGCAACGCCCTAGCTGCCGGAGGCAGGAGCGCCCCACGGCGGAACCATCGTCGCTCGCGAAGCGAGCACTACAGGGTCTGGGGCAGCGCCCCAGCCGGGCCGGAGGCCACGGCCGCAGGTTGGAGCAGGTTGGCTAGTTATTGCTGGATATGGTCAGGGCCTCGAGCTCCTGGGCAAAGAAGTCCAGATGGTGGTGGTGGAGCTCGTCGGCGGGGGCGATGCGGTCGTTGAACAGCTTGACGAGCGAGCGCAGTGCGACCTCTTGGGGGTATGCGTCGTCTATCTCGGCGTTCACGTCGACTCCGGATAGCCAGTCGTCGCGGAGCTTGGCCTTGCAGTTGAGGTAGATAGCCGAGATCAGATCCATGTTGTTGAACTTCCACTTTTTGCCGTTAAAGGGCACCTGTTCTTTGAATATGTCCAGAACCGTTTTCCAGAGATCCTCCTGGTAGAGGGTCAGAGCCTGTTTCAGGGTTTCCGAGGGCAGCTCGGCCACAATGATCACGCGCTGTGTTTTGTGCTTGACTATCCTCCGTAGCACTTTGGTCAGGTTGATTAGTGTGAATAAATAGGTGCTCGAGAAATGGTCGACCTGCTGGCCCGACAAGCTGTTAGGATTGTAGCCTTGGTCGTCGCAGGTGTTATTCCTGTCGTTTTTAGCAGCATTGCCATTCAGGTCAAGTAGCTCTTCTGACAGCTGTCTGGTGGCACTGAAGAATGTCGAGTCCAGTTTAGTCTGAAACAGCGCCAGTTCCAATACATTGTGCGAATAAAGGAATTTGTAAACAAATAAATAGTACCTCGAGTCAAACAGTAGCACTGACAGATACTCGAACTTGAGAATGTGGTCCACTTTGTACCATGTCAGTAACAGGTCTAGGATCGCGGATATGCTCTTCATGGTTACTTCTCTGCATCTCAGCTCCTCGACCTCGTCTGCATTCGAGTCGTCCACTCGGCCCTGCACGAACACATTATTTTTAAGCATCAGTCGCAGCTGGATATTGAGAAACGAATTTATCGTCAACAGCGTGTCTTTATACACTCTGTCTACCCGGTCAAGGATTTTCTGGCGCCGGTCTCCAGCTGTCTCGCTGCGCGTCGAGCCTTTGCTTGGCTTCGTCGCATCGCCATTGGTCTGCTCTCTGCTCGGCTGAGGAGCTACTTTCTCGCCGGCTAGGGACAGGCTCTCAATATCCTGGAGGTCCCCCTCCTCGTCATCCTTCCAGCCTCGTTCGTAGCGCATAAACTTGTCCCTCTCCTGCCACAGTTGTACGAGTGCTGGTGTTGTTCTAATTCTCGAGGCAAATAGTTCTCCTGCTTCGACTATGCTCTGAGGCACTTCGCTGTCCGTGGGATAGAGGAATGGGAAGCTTTGGTTAGTCATGAACACCGATTTTCGCAGCTTCTGTCCTGGGGTTATAGCAGGTGACAGGGGTGGAGACGGGGCCGGTGTGGCTATGTGGATTGTGGGCGCTGGTAGGGCTGTGTTAGAAGGCTGAGTATGCGACGGCCGGGCAACTTGGATAAAATGCGAAATGCTCTGTGTGTTCTCTAGAGACTTGGGTAGCTGTGAAGGAGGTGGTACATAAGAAGGATATCGCGAGATCAGGTCGTCTCTGAATGCATGATAATCAAGGGGAGATGCAGTGATGATATTTTCGTCGTAGTCTTTGGGCAGATTATACTTCTCTCTCATGAACAGCTTCACTTGTTCTAGCTGGTTTTTTCCACCGAACAAGACTAGCATGCACTTCCAGATGATTAAATTGATTTTGGTCACTGGGAATGTAGACAGCAGCTGTTTATTGTTGGCCCACCGCAGTCTTGCTATCACGTCGACGAGATAACTCAAAACTGGTGGTTGCAAACTGTCTAGATCAGTCACAAAGGTGTCGTCATTTTCGTCACGAAGGGTTTCCACAATCAAGTAGAAGATGGTCAGGAGCGAGACCAGCTCGTCGTTGACTTGGATTCCGGTCTCTGTCTCATCCACAGAGTCTTCGGAAAAGTTACTTGGTAGCTTCAGATCAGTGAGTCTGGTTATTTGCTGCCAGATAATCGGGAGTCCAGCAGACCGCCAGATCAGCTTGCAGTTGTCCTTAATCTGCTGGACGTGTTGCTTTTCATCATTTACTTCTCCATACGCCCCCTCTGCTATGTACACCAAGCAGTCCAGTACAACTTGTCCTGAATCCGACAATCCCACTTCCTGCTCCAACGCGAGATCATCTAGCAGATCTGCCAGAACCTGCTTTCTCGTCAACGTGGATGATCTCTTCCATTCTGTACGTGTTATGGTTAGTATCCAGTGATCCTGTTGTGCTCATCTCCCGTTATCCTCTCCCGTTATCCTGTCCCGTTATGTGACAGAACGAACATACTTTTAAATTTAGAATAATACCGCTGCTTTAACTCAGGCAAGTGTAATGTATCCTGTACGGTGAAGAAATCGTCAAGCTCTTCGGTGAAACTCTCAGTGTCGCTATATTTGTAGCTGAATTTAGGAATTGTACGCATAGAACCACCATTGTCAAGTCCTTGCACAACCCTCTGAAGCATTGGCTCCGCAAATGACCTGCTGGGCCCTGACGTCTCGTCCACAGCTACAAATTCGGCATCCTCAGGCTCACTGGTGTTGCTACTCGTGTTGATTTCATCGTCATTGGAAAGTGAGTCCTCGTTCATAGCGACCGCGGCCACCGCGATGTTATCATCGTCATATTGGTCGTCTATGCTTTCTGGGCCCAGAGCCTGAGCACTGTCTTCCCTATTTTGTCCATTCTGCCCGTTAGTCGCACTTGCACTCGAGGTCGCGTTCGCATTCGAAGTATCAGTAGCACCGTTTAACCCATCGCTTCGAACACGAGTTTCTTCCATTGTTTGAAGCCGATACCATCAGATCGTGCCAATAATCACGGACTGCAATTGTTTATACACAAATAAATATCGGTTGATGGTACTCTTGTGTGGGGCTGATTCAGTGCGAACACTTTATATACGCATATGTATCAAGGTATGTCGAGCGTGAGCCGACTTCTGTCGACGAGAGTGAGCATAAGAAGAAACGGAAACTGACCCAAACGTGTATATCTGCCTCGTATCAGTGTCTGCGGTGAAGGGTTTTCTTTGCATTTCTCAGTTTATTTGCTTTCGTTTTCAGCAAGCCATCCACCACTGGGCCAGAAATTGACTGATCACTCACTGCGTTAGAACATTGTACGCCCTCTGAACATTGGTCCTTTGAACATTCTACAGGTGACTGCAATTGTCTTTGTACTCGCGGTAACATGACCTCGGCACTGGAATCGGTTCTGGGTCTTCGCGTGAAAATCACGACCATACTGGATAGCACTGTCACGGGCAAAGTGTATGCATTCTGTCCTATCACGAACACGATAACCCTGGCAGAAGAGAGCAAGAAGTCAGGTTCTCAAGTCCCCAACGGGTCAGCTAATCACAATGTCGGCGTGAATTACAGGATCATCAAGACTTCGTTCATCAAGGACATCTCGGTGCTGGACAAGGCTAAAAAGCAGCAACAACAGCAGCCCGGCTACGGCTTCACCCATGCTACGCCTGCTATTGGACATGTTGAAGTAAGCAGTTTGCCGGATATGGAGAGCCAGGGCGTCAAGAGAGCCCAACACGAGGCCCAGGTCAACGGCGTCGGAGTGACTCCGCTGGCACAGCATATTTTCAATACCCTTTACAAGACCCTGCCAACAAGATGGCACGACAAGTCAATAATCGTGCTGAACGAAGTACGAGTCGACCCGCCGTACACGCCCGAGTCCTGTCTTGCCGACAGCAACTCGTCTGCTCTCGAGCTCGTAAAAAAGATTGTCGGCGGCGCCCACGAAAAAATGGCACTGGCCAAAGGAGGATAGCAGGCCTAGATAGAAATAAAAGACTTGCTCACTCTCGCCTGGCTGCTGTGGACGTGCTTCCGGCAGCTGGGGCGCCGCCCCGGACCCGTAGCCCCTGCTGATCAGGAGGCCATTCCCGGTGTGCTGGCCCACCAGCCAACGAGCTCGCGAAGCGAGCACCACGGGGTTTGGGGCAGCGCCCCAACCGCCAGAGGCAGTCCCCCGCCATGCGGTGATAAGATTTCATTGATATATGTCAGATATCCTGGGAGATCAGGGTCCACTGGACCTTAAGGCTGGTGAACATCTTGCGGATCCCCCGAATACTCGTACCATAAATTCCGTCGAGGTCCTCCCACTGGGCAGAGAACGTTCCTACCGAGGAGCCGGGTTCACATTCCAGGAGACAATTGAACCACAGCTTGGTGCTGGTCGCTTTGATGAACTTCCTGCGTGCAGAGATTTTCAGGCCGATATCCGGGCTCAGTATAACCTGGCCAGGTCCCGGCATCAGAATGTAGTCCAGCAGAGTGCTGTCCGGCGACTTTTTCGGCCGGATTCGAAGCGCCGTTATTTTAGACCGCCCGCCGTCCGCAAACTGCTCAACATCAATTTTGAAGCTGAAGTTTTTCCGTGGATTGAGCAGCTGAATACAATTTAAGCGGACACACTTTTGCCAGGAGAAATGGCTGGGTGCTCCTCGGCCCTCGTCCACGGACCCCAGCCAGCGCTCGTAGTAGCTCAGATAGCGTCTTTGGCTTTCAATTGATACGCCTCTGAATCCTATTCCTCCAATCGACGGCATCCTGGCAGCCGTGAAGATGTTGATGGCTTGGTCTCTGGTCAGGTTCTGGGTGCGCATCATATAGGCACAGACCACAGTGCCGGAGCGGCCCTTGCCTCCTCGACAGTGAATTACTGCTACATTCTTCGGGTCCTCGTTCAAAAAGTTCTGGATAGAGCGGATTATAGAGGGAATGAGATCAAAGGGTGGAGGACCATGATCTGGGAACGGGAACCGGCTGACTTTGCCTTGGAACTCGCTGTCGGTATAATCACCGTCTGTCTCTGAGCGCAAGTTATATATCCGCCAGTTGTCGCCGTGGGTTTTGGTTAGATAAGCAAGAAGACGGGAGACAGTGTTGCGATAGATCCCCCTCTTTCTGCTAGTGGGCATAGAAATGACTATAACATTCGGAGTGATATAATCCAGATCCAGCGACCCCTTCTGCTTGTCGGCGAATTGGACCCTTGCCAGTCCCGCAATCGCTTGAAGAATCCAGTCCATAGACGCGGCAGATACGAGACCTAGAAAGAAAGCCTTGAAGCTCTGAAGCTCTGATGAGGCAAAGATGGGGTACCCGATCTTTTAAGTTGAGCTCTGATGCTCGTTATGGGACTACTCCAGCATTATGATACCGGCACTAGCCCACCTGATTGCCCATAAGTTCCAATCCTTAAACATAATTAGCTGCTGTTTTTGCTCGCTATCAGTTTTATCGTGCATCGCCGCCGTGTTCCCTGCCCTTGACATATGCAGGAACAGAACTCTAAACCGGACCCTGCATCATGCAGAGCACGGAGAACACGGACCCGATCCCCCCGCTTCGCCTCCGGCGGTCGGGGCGCGGCCCCGGACCCCGCTGGGCGAGCGATATTCCACCGTGCCCGCTACACCTCCGGCGATCGGGGCGCTGACCCGGAACCCGTTGCTCCTCTCGCTGAGCTCGAGTCATCGCTCGCGCAGCGAGCACAGCGGGGTCCGGGGCAGAGCCCCGGCCGCCGGAGGCGCAACAGCGACCACTCTCGTGCACGGATATATCTTAGAGCAATATACATTAATTATATTTTTCTCAATTATATACTCATCTATACACGACTCGGCAACCAAACACGCTAGGCCAAAGATAATTATTTGGCAGGAGCAGGAGCAGCACCAGCAATACCAGTGTAGATCTTGTAGCCATCGTATATTAACCATTGGAGACCAGTAAGGGTACCGACCATGACAATTCTGACAGGGAGACCGTTCCAGAGACCGCCGAAACCAATCTTACCATAGATACGAGACACAGCAGCACCAATAGACTCACCAGCTTGACGCTCAGCATTAATCTTGGAAACCATAACATCAGCAGGGTGGGAGACGACAGCACAGAAGACACCAGCAATGTAACCAGCAAGGAAAGAGACACCAGTTTGAGCAAGCTTGGAGTACTCGTGTCTCTCCTTAGGAAGAGCGCTGTAGATAGCAAGAACAGTGTTTTCGAAGGAAGCAAACTTAACCATGGTGTAGGGGATTTGTCTGGCCCAGAGAGGAGTAAGACCCTTGTAGAGGCCGGCGACACCTTCGGCAGCAATAGACTTCTTGAAACCGTCGAGAGCAGAAGAGGCATAAGGAGGAATGGTGGTTTGGGTCTTGACCTTAATGGCCTCCCAAGGACACAAGAAGACGTCGGCAATGAATTCAGCAGAGGCAGAGGCGGCTAGGAAAATAGCGGTCTTGTAGTTCTTGGAGAAGTCCTCACCAGCCAAGTCAGAGTAGGTCTTCTTGAAAACCTCGTAGAAACCGTACTTACCGGCACCCTGGAGAGAGTAACCAATAAGAGTAGCACCGAAACCGGTGAAGATACCACCGAAACCCTCAGTAGCAATGATGGACTTCCAGGCCTGGAAGTTACCGGAGTAGAGAGAGGGGTTGACTTGAAGACGGCACTTGACCAAATCCAAGGGAGTGACGGCGGCGTGGGTAGGACCGCAGGCTAAAAGTGTTAGTATGTAACGTGCACGATGCAAATGGAGACGAGGGAGCGACAGCGCTCACACAAGTCGGCCGCGGTGGATTCTGGATCAGTGGATTATGCAAAAATGGACTTGGAATGCAAATGGAACATCGACTCAGGCACTCAAAGGACTTTCAAATAAAAATCAGTCAATCCAAAATGTATCCAAAAGCCTGCTGAAGCCTACTCGAGCTCGTTTCCCGTGTTCTCAAGCCGCTCAAGCCGACTTGAGCCTGCATAATCTGCAGTATAGAGCTGCTCAGGGGTATTCGTGGGCAAGGGTTCCTAATTTTAATTTCTCCTCCAGGGCAAGGTAAACTTTCATCTTAAGTTGTCCCAATGTCCTGCCATCTGATTGGAGCACACGCTTGGACGGACAAGGCGGCAGCAGCAAAGCAGCATGAAGAAACGAAAGCACGCTGATAGCGACGGACCGCAGCGGAACCGGTCGTCCGGCACATGGCCAAGCCGGGCCACGCCCAGACCGTGAGGTACCGCCGGCTTCAGAGGAGCCCGACCGCCGGTCGGCGGCTCAAAATTTCGAGTCAGGGCCAATTGAGATTGGTGTGGTGCTGAGAGCCAAGTGCGGAACGAACGAATTTTCCTGAACTTTCAGGAACTTCCACGAAATCATGACCTTCACATCTTCATCTCAAGACTTCCACAACATGCTAGAACGACTGGAACACTCTAGCACGTATGTACCAGTAGTACCAAGCGGTAGCAGCAGCATCTTCAAGTGACACAGCGCTTTTCGGACGTGGTACGACGCTTTCGGACACGAAGTCCAAGCTCCGGCAGTCAGGCATCCGCGCTTACACAACCTCAGAAGAAATACACAGAAAAAACCATGATCCACTGCGAAACCCACGGTGAAACCGACAATCCACTTCGTAATCCAGAATTTCATCCGACGGACCCGCTAAATCCCTCGCATCACCATCGAATACTTACCAAGAATACCACCGAGAGTACAGGCGAGATAGTACTCAGTAGAGTAGAGCTGAATGCCCTTGGGAGTAGCAATGGCCTGAGAGGCCTTGGCAAGCTCAGATTGAGCAGCCTTGCTCAACTCAGCGGCCTTGTCGCTGGGCGAGCTGATCCAGTACTTGGAAGAAGCCTTCTGGTGGACTCCGTTAGGATCAAAAGAGGCCTTGAGGGCCGAGGCAGAAGGAAATAAAGCCATTTTCTAGTTGTTTGCTCTTGAGTCAGTCACAGATAGGTAGTGAAGAAACAAAAATACAAAATTGATGAAACCAAAGGGACGGTCCGATCTGTTTTGTAGCTACTGGTTAAACAAGAAAGAGAAGAAAATAGGAAAAGGTCGAAAAATGGATGGGCCTCCCTTTTATTTTTCTGAAAAATGCTGCATTGGCAGGGTAATGGGCCACCGGTGCCGCTGCACCGGCCGCCGTCAAAGGCCGGCCCTCGCCGGTAGTTTACACGCGTATCGAACGCACGCCCTACCAGCCGGCCTACGTACCTGCGCGCGGCCGGAGCGAACCGGTCTGCCGAACACCCGCGTTATCAGCGCCCGTGCCCAGGTACGGGCAGCGCAGGCCTCTTCGGCTGGCGCATGGCGGCAGTTGGCTCCGCTGGAGTGGGCGTGCCTCCGGCGGCCGGGGCGCGGCCCCGGACTCCGTTTGTGCTCGCTTCGCGAGCCGGCGGCCAAGGGGCGGGCTGGGTCCCTGGGCGTGCGGG
>JAKTSR010000129.1:0-35994 GCA_030580325.1 Sugiyamaella sp. yHKS617 | reverse complement strand
AAATTTCACCAGCGGACCGCTAAGGGCGCGATATCGACGGCATATAGATCAAGCTGAAGATGTAAACAGATAGACATGGTGATCGCTGCACCCCTGCAGCTCTATAGCGGCGGGTGAACCAGAACGAATGTACAACTGAGGGTCCGCCGGTACGGGTGGGTGGGTCGCCAGAGGGAGCTTTCCCCGTTGCGACCCAGACGATACGCTCTCCAGTAGGCGAGCTACCGTCAGATATGTGTACACGGAGCTCGCTTCCCGGCCGTCTCATTGACATCGGTTGCCGTGGCAGCCAGAGGACCGCCAGGCGTTCATTCGCATGCAGCCCATGTTGATGCTGCCAGTAATGGATTCGGCCGGCTCCTCTCACTCTCCACGGCCGGTATTCTTTCACCAGGAGTTTGTCCGGTGTTGGTGGCTCCGGCGGGCCGGGATCGAATGGGCCCTGATCGCCCAGCCCGATGCGATCGCCAGCCCTCATCAGGGCACACATCAATAGATCTGCCGGGCCGGCTACCTGGCGATCGATCGAGGCCATCGTGAACATGCCTGGCAACCCCTGAACGTGCCGTACTGGCCCCAGCTCTCCTCTCGATACGCCCGGGCTAGGCTGTGCCTCCGGCAGCTGGGGCGCTGCCCCAGACCCCGTTGCTCCTCTCGCTTCGCTCGAGTCGGGCTGTTGGCCAGCGAACTGGTCGAGGCCAGGCCGTCATGGCACCCCCTGGGAGCAGAGCTAGCGCGGCGAGCAACCCGGGTCGGGGCAGAGCCCGTTCTACGGAGACATTTCCCAGCTCCTGGATCCCAGCAGGATGCGCCACTGCTGACCGGCTGACTTGGGCAGAACCTGGCATTCGCGGCCCCCCTGGGAGCTGGGCTCGCGAAGCGAAGCGAGCGCTACGGGTCCGGGCAGAGCCCGGCCGCCGGAGGCACATCCCCAGTCCGATCGGGTCGTGTACGGGCGGGTCTAGCAGGTACAAACGAGTGGATTAGCTACAACTTGCTCTGGGTCTGTTTCTCGTAGGCACGGATGACGCGACGGGCGAGCTGGTCGAGGTGGACCTCGTCGGGGCCGTCGGCAATGCGGAGGGTTCTGTTACCGGCGTACATACGGGCCAGTGGAGTGTCTTGGGAGACGCCCTCGGCTCCGTGGACTTGGATGGCCCGGTCGATGACACGAAGGGAAATGTTCGGGCACTCGATCTTGGCTTTGGAGATATCGAGCATGGCGGCCTTGGGGCCGCCCACGTCGATTTTGTGGGCAGCGGCCAGCACCAGCAGGCGGCCGTAATCGATTTCGATTCGGGACTTGGCCACCCAGTCCATGATGGTTCCGTGCTCCTTGAGCTGGCGGCCGAATGTGACTCTGTTGGGGTCGGTGATCCGCTTCAGCATCCACTGGAGAGCCTGCTCGGCAGCTCCTAATGTGCGCATGCAGTGGTGGATTCTGCCAGGACCGAGTCTGCCCTGGATGATCTCGAAACCACGGCCCTCTTCCCAGACGACGTTGGCTTGGGGCACCCGGCAGTTGTTGAACTGGATTTCCATATGTCCGTGAGGAGCGTCATCGTAGCCGAACACTCTCATAGGACGAATGATATTCACGCCTGGAGTGTCCACAGGAACTATGATCACCGACTGTTGACGGTACTCGGATCCAGTGTTGGACGTCTTACCCATGACGAGAAGCACCTTACAACGAGGATCTCCGGCACCCGACGCCCACCACTTGGTGCCGTTGAGAATATAGTCGCTGCCGTCCTTGGTGATCTGAAGACGGATGTTCTTGGCGTCCGAACTGGCCACCCAGCGCTCGGTCATACAGAACGCAGACCGGATCTTACCGTCCAGCAGCGCCTCCAGCCACTTCTTCTTCTGCTGCTCGTTGGCGTATCGCGCAAAGACTTCCATGTTGCCAGTATCGGGGGCAGCACAGTTCAAAGCCTCGGCAGCCAAATGCGCTCGGCCCGTTTGCTCGGCCATCAGAGCGTACTCCAAATTGGTGAACCCAGCACCCTCATTGTAGTTTCTAGGCAAGAACAAGTTCCAAAGTCCCTGAGCACGGGCCTTTTGCTTGAGCGTCTCAATTGTGGAAGGCACAGCCGAGAATCGTGGATACGCGCCGCCAGTGGTGTTGGCACGGCCAGTGAACTCATCGAGCGTCTTCTCATATTCCTCCTCGACAGGAAGAACCTCTTCCTCAACAAACTTCTTGACTTTGGCAATCACTGCCTTGGCCCGAGGTGACACCTTATCGGCGACTAATTCTGGAATGTCCGACATTCTAGTCTCTGAACAGCTTGAAAACAACCAAAACTTCAACGAAAGCCTTCAACCAAACACCTCAACCAGAAAACTCAACCAAAACCTTCAACCAAAACCTTTCCTCGTCTCGACTGTAGAAATCAGGTTACTTTGTGAGTACGACCAGATCCAATATGCCAACATGCTCACTTTATATCTGTCTACCCCAGATTTTAGCCTGTTATAGTGGGGTACCGGTTCTCGCATGCGCATGCGCGGCTAGAATGGCATGTCCGATTGCACCGAGGTCGCCAGGCCCGGCCAGCCAGCTCCTTGTGGTGAACTGGGCTTCGTCCTGGGAACTTACAACTTATCCCGAAACAATTGCACTGGCCGACTTGTGAGCACAGTTCTGCAGAGCATGGGCCGCTCTTTTGGCCTCATTCACCCCTGGTCGCTGGGTCCGGCTGCCGAGCGGGTCGGCAGCTCAGCGCTCGGCTCATTGTACTGCCGTGCGGACGGGGAACATGCCGCGTTAGACCGCCCGAAGGTACGCCTCCGGCGGCCGGGGCGCTGCCCCGGACCCCGTGGTGTTCGCTTCGCGAACCCAAGGTCCGTTTGGGCGGAATCTGGGGGGGAGCGCCGGTCGTGCCCTGGAGGAGCCGGCCCAAGTTTCGAACCGAGTGAGCTCCCGCTCTCGATCAACGACTCCGGGTCACGTGTCGCTTGATCAGATAAACTGATCTATATATAACTCAAAGGATTTATTGAATAGATTTAATAATTAAAATTGGTACAACATGACATTGATCCGTGGATTTGTTACTAGTTAAGCCATATGATTTGGTTTCCGGCGAGCCATCTCATATCGTCAATGCGAAATCTAATCCTGAGCAGTACTTCATATCATCGTCTCGGAGATTCTTCAAAATCAAAAAGAGCTCTCAATCTGTCAATGCCGATATTATTCTGGCTCGATTGACGAAGTCCAAGCAAACGTGCATGCCCGTGGGCGATATATCACGCATATATTGTAGAACGATTGTACATATACATTTAAGTAGTGGACTCATCGTTTCAATATCGCTAATCCCAGTGACTGCTTCTCATCCACAGCTTTCAAAGAAGGACTAGAAGAGCACACCACATTTGTCTTGATCTGGAGATCAGGCTCCTGAATCAAGATCTATTTCCAGATGTCATGTAGAAGATCGACAGATCGGCACATCTCCCGCGCTCTGCTTAAAGAAACAGGAGTGGGTCAGAGGTCGGAATACCATTTGAGCTAAAGAATTAAAGATATTGCAGGACACTCATTCATATAAAGCTAGAGGGCAGACATAGACATCGCATCTCAGAGTGAACAGGAAGCCTGGAGGATGTCGAGTTGGCACCCCGTTTCCCCCTGAATTTGCATAAGCAGCGCATTTTGCATCAATCTGACTATCGCAATCCAGTCTGTCAATGCACAGCAACAGGAACCAAGCTCAAACAGGCACGGACGGTTAATCAGTGGGCAATGGCGGGTCGGATTAGTAATGGTCATGTCTGAGAAGGTGCGACAGAAGAGCACTAAGACCAGATCATGGACGGTGCCGAATCCGTTTCCGGCGGTCATTGTGGCTCTGGCCGGGTTCTTCCTATACGCATTCTGCTGGCGGCTGGCCTGGCGCCATGTCGGAGGTGGTGCTGGCATCGCTCTTATAACTGTGTTTTCAGTTCTGGCCGCCATGATAGCCCTCTGCTGGACCCTAATCATCTCGGTCGGACCGGGCCATATACCCACCTCCCAGCACAGCGACTGGCTTCCCACCAGCCCTACCAGCTACAACATCGGACCCAGCAACCCGGAATGCGAGCACCCTGCCGCCAGAGGCACACTCCAAGTTTCTGAATCCAAAAACCACCCCCGCCAAAGCAGCTCGCCAGGTGAGCACAACGGGTCCGGGCAGCGCCCAGCCGCCGGAGATACACCCCTCGTCCCAGACTCGTTTGTGTGCGACCCGTACGGATACCCCATCTGGTGTAGCCACTGCCAGACAATCAAAATAGACCGTAGCCACCACGCGACCCAGCTAGGACGATGTGTGCCGCGGATGGACCATTTCTGCGGCCTGATATACGCGGTCATTGGCGAGCGCAACAACCGCTGGTTTCTCCAGCTTGTATTTTACTTTTGGGTGCTTGTTCTGTTCACCCTCATATGCAGCATTTGCTACGTCCACAATGGCCCGCTGTCGAGAAACGGTGTCTTCATTGCCCTGTACGCGCTGTGCGGAGCATGGACAGTTATGCTCACCACCTTCTTCGCCGTCCATGTGAAGTACGTCCTCACCGACGTCACGACTATAGAGAAAATGCAGTGGCGCCGAGGAGTGCGGCCGATCTTCAACATCAGCTGCAATGGCAGGAGAGTCGTCACGAAACTCCGACCCGAGGATTGCAAGGTCTACGGCCCTTATAGCCGGGGCCCGGTCCGCAACTGGACAGAGCTCATGGGTCCGACCCCGCTGCACTGGCTGCTCCCGTTCATGGCCGTCCCTGCCAGCTCACTCGGGTCCTCACGCAATGGCGGTCACCAGGTCATCAACGGCGCCCTGCTAGAGACGCTCCGAGACCGCTATCTCTCCGGCCAGGAGGGCTATCTCGCTACCCCCTGGCACGGGCCAGCGCTTCCATCCCACGCCGACCAGACCGTCTGAATTGACATACGGCCTTTGCAGTGACAATATTTATTATGACCCTGTCGTTTGTTGGACGCGCCTCCGGCGGCCGGGCGCTGCCCGGACCCGTAGTGCTCGCTTCGCGAGCCACGGGATCCTTTAGGAGGTTGCCTCCGGCGACCGGGCGTACCCATAGTGCTCACTTTGCGAGCCTGTACGGGTACACACGATTTTCGGCGCCCGGTATCGTGTTGTGACACAGGTACAAAGACACGAGTTACTTGGAGTGGCACAGAACCGTTGCTAACTGCAACTGCTTCGCGACGGTGAAACCACCGGGGGTGACTCTCCTCGAGCGCAGCGAGAGGAGCAACGGGTCCGGGCAGCGCCCGGCCGCCGGAGGCGAGATCCGGGAAGACGAATAGACAGGAAGCAATAAATTCAAAAACATACAGAAACAAACAAACATCATAGCCGGGGCATTACTCGTCTTCGAGCTCGGAGACGTCGACTTCGGGGTCATCCTCGCGGAAGAGGAAGGGGCGCATGGCCGACTCGTAGTATTCGGGCTTGGCATCGCGCGAAGGGTTGCGGCGCACAACCTTGCTGAAGTAGTGCTTGTACACGTCACCGTCGTAGTTACCGATGGGGGCGTTGATGAAGAAGTCGCTGAGGTTGAAGGCGTCGGTGAGGCCGATGGCCTGGTCACGGACTTTTCTGCAGTAGGTGTTGACGTGCTCAGTGACCTTATCGAGGTCACTGGAGGAGAAGAAACCGTACTTGAGGAAGAGCGAGGCGTCGTTCTCGATGGACCAGAGAGCGAACAGGCGGGCGACGTCGCCGAGGACAGATGTGATACCGGGAGTGGCCGAGTGGGCGATCTTGTCGAAGAAGGCGCGCACAACGTAGCTTCTGGTGTGGATACGGGCGATTTCGAATCGCTGCTGAGACAACTCCTCGAAGGCCTGGGTAGGCGACAGGCCCTTCTTCTCGGTCAGCTCGACAAACTGGTCAACAGTGTGGTTGATGGCTTGAGCGGCAACAGACTCCCAGGCCTCTTGAATGACCTTGAAGTCAAGGATGTCACGGCCGTTGAGCTTGGCGCTCTTGAGACTGCTGAATCGGTTGAGGTAGTCGACGGCCGAACCGACCTTGTTGCCCTTGCGCTGTTGCAAGCCACTCTGGATAAGCGAACGTCCAGCAGACAAGGTCAGAACGTTGTTATCACCCTCCCAGGTACAGTTGACAACCCAGTCGGCATAGCCTTGGCCGAAACCATTGTAGCCAGAGTAACCGTGGCCACCGCACGCTTGACGGGCCTGGTCAATGATCTCAGCAGTGCCCCAAGTGGAGAAAGCCTTGAGGCCGGCTGACAAACCAAACAGCTCCTTGAGATCCTCAATAGCGCCCTGAAGCTTTTCCTTGTCAGAAGGGGATGTGCCGGCCAGCTTGTCGGTAGCAGCCCAATAGACATCATATAGCTCTTCGGCAGCAGCTCTCATGGCATAGGCATAGGCCAAACGAGGCAGTAATCTTCTCTGGTGATAAGTGTAGTCAAGAAGCTTAGTCTCAGGAGTTCCCTCAACAGCAGAGAATTGACGACGAGCAGCAGCGTATCTGATAGCAATGGTGAGGAAACGCTTGGAAACGTGGAACGAATCACTAGCCATACTGACTCTGCCGCCAATCAAGGCGCCGTAGGCCAACTGGGCCAAAGGAGGCTGAGTGACATTACCCTGGCTGTCAACCTTGTTATATTTCATGAGCATGAATTGACGGGGGATACGCACGTTGGAGAACTGGATCCATCCGTTATCAATACCGTCACGGCCAAACTTCTTACCGATATCGCCAAGAGCAATACCAGGCTTGAGAGAGTGGTCAGAAATGTTTCGCAGAGGAACAACAAACTGCTTGACACCGTAGTCTTTGCCCTTGACGATAAGACGGGCGTAACATAGAGTGTGAGTGGCAGTGTGAGCAGCACCTCCAATCCACCATTTGGTAGCAGCGAGATGGGGTGTGTTGATGATGAACTCATCACTGGCTTGATCAAAAGTGGCAGTGGTCTCAAGACCAGCCACGTTGGAACCATGGCCAATCTCAGTCATGGAGAAACAGCCAAAGAACTTCTGCAAGTTACCAGCGCCCTTGGATATCCAGTACGACAGCTGTTCAGCAGTACCGCCACCTCGGACACCAGCAAGAAACAAACCAAAGTGCACACCGATTCTAGTATAAGCACCAGGATCAACTAGGCCAATAATGGACAGTCTTCTCTGGATATCCTTTTCACTTTCAGCATTGAGAATGTAGTCACAAATCTTGCCGACACGGGCCATGGTCACCACACGAGTCTGATCTTTGGACAAGTCGTAGAAATCATCGTTCTCGAAAGAAGGATCGCGCTCGACCATCTCCATAACCACCTCATTCTTCTTGGTGGCCTCTTCACCACCGTCCAAGAAGTAAGTCAGCTCACGGACATCGAACGAAGTCTTAGCGCGCTCGCCGGCCAGAGCCTTCGAGGGCTCGGTATATGTGTTGTAGTTCTTACCGTCGATGACGACGTTAGCAGTGGCATTAAGAGCCAGCATCTGTAACCGGTCAGATGCAGAAGACATTGTAAAGAGAAATAAACGAAAACAAGTCGCTTGAGTAATACTAAAGAATGAGATATAAGTCCGGGGATCGAGATCATTATATAGTGCTGACCCCGTCCGGTCCCTGACGGGCCGGCATATGTAGGGTTTGGGACTATGTGGGGTTCCAGTCCTAGCCGAGAGCCACAACGAGCCGAGATATAGCGGTAGTAGAATAATGGCCCGGCCCAGCCTGCGCGAGGCAACGCCTGGGTCCCGTGAGGTATGCAAAAATCGGACCACCAGGGCCAGCCGGCCGTTAGAGTTTGGGACATTCGCGCTCGTGGCACTTGTGGGGAAATGCATTTTCCAGCCGTTACGGAGGTGAAGTACCGGGACAGCAGCGAGCGAGCCTGAGCAGCGATCCCGAAGCAGCGAACTCTGAGCAGTGAACCTGGGCATGGCCTGAGCATGAGCCTGAGCATGAGCCTGAGCATGGGCCGTAGCCGAGCCTGAGCCATAACGTGAGGCCATGAGCCAATGTCTTGAAACCTCTGAGCGCTTCTCATACGGACCGGCCGTGCTCACAAGCCTAGGCCAGTCACCATGCCCCTACACCAGAGCGGCCGGTATCTGAGTATATCCTCGGTGCGAAAGCCAGATCAGCCCACGCATGCGAAGCGAAATTTCACATGGGGGCTGGAAAAGTGGCCACACTATGTCTCTCCGGACGTGGCCCAGGTCTGTGCTCAACCCCAGCTCGCTTTTGCCGAGGTCCATTACGTACAGTTACTGCGGTTCTTGGATCCTTAAGCCGTGCTAGAGCGCGCTAGCACATGCACTCCAGCTCATGGAGGCCCGATGCAATCTCCCGCCCGGAGTTTCTACCTCCCGCGATGCGCATCTCACCGAGGTACCGCTCTGCCTCTCCCACAGCCCGAGTGAAGCGAGCCACGGGTCCGGGCAGAGGTGCGCTGGCTGAGGAGCCGACCGGCCCAGGCCGCCGTTAGCTATCGTGCAGCCGCGTTTAAGTTATCTGCCGACAGCTGCGCCTGAGGGTGCGACCTGAGCGCGGGGTCACGGACACGATTCGCGGATTCTAACTCACAACAATAAACTATAGAGCCACGACACCGTCACTTTCGTGGACCTGGGCCTGCTTAACGTCCGCGCGGTAGGCGCTCGGTCCCTCGCTCGGAGGGCCGCATGACTCGTTCCTCTTACAGCAGAGCGAGAGCCTCCGGAAGTCTTGCCCAGTTACGCTCGCTTCGCGAGCGTAACTCCCAGGGGCTTTCGGGATCAGCTCTCGGGGCAATATATGTTGCGGGTATGAACGGGTTGGAGTGCCGGCAGTCGTGTCCACCCATGCCCAAGTTGAGGTTCAACAAATAAGTCCCTAATAGAGTAATATCAGGGGTAGGTGCTTGCAAGGATCTCCCAAATAAGTAAAGATATGCTGGGCTGCAGAGATCGCCTTGCTGTCCCTGTAAGACCGGACGGTACCACCTTCTAAATGAAACACTCTGCTCTTCGCTTCGTCGTAATATATTATAAACTGGGTTACCGATCTTAGGCGCGCGGGCATCTATTGCCTCATCTCATGCAACATGACTTGGTGAGGTTTGTTTTATATCTCAGTCTCATTTAGTGGTCTCGCTACACGTTCACTACAAAATGGCAAGCACTGCTGGTGAGGACGCTGATGTTACACTCGTATCGGAAAGTAATAGTCCTTCTCCTCCAATTTTTGTGAAAGGAGGAGAAAACGGTTCTCCTACTGAGCTTGACGGGGGTAAAGTTGGCATGATTATAAGTAGAGTGTTACCCGAGAAGACCTCGAACAGCTTGATATCGACCTCAGAGATATAATCTTAGATGTCCGCAAGCATATTTTACACGGATGCTGAGATCATTGATGCCAATCTTAGGCCGTCACCTTTCATGACACCGGAAGCTTCAGAGAAAATGCTGGTAGATGCTGCGAAGCGCTTCGAGAATCACGACAAGGTACTCGCTTTTGAATTCAGGCGTTGACACTTCTCTAAAACAATACCAGTGACCACCACACATTTTGGTATTGAACACCTCAGAACGCGTCGCTTGGTTGACCACATCTTGGAGCGGAGTAGTAAGATACACTTCAGCTGATTTTCGGCACCATTCGTGTCCCCTCCACTCAGCTACCGCCCTAATATGATCTTCCAATTGAAACAATCATTCAAAATCGCCATAATGAGGTTGATTGATAAACTCTTTGAACGTGGCACTTTTGTTGCTCTCAGGCTGTAACTTTTCTAATTGTAACATGTGGCTGACTCTTGCCAGCTTCAGATCAAAAATCCACCTTGATTTCGCCCACTGCAGCAGATAGTTCATTTTTCATCCGATACTGGTCCCGCATAGCTATCTTGAATTTGACGCCAAGTTTGCGGCAGCTCGAGATGATTTGTTGAGTTACCATGTACCTAGGAGCGATCTGCCAAAGGATCGTGTCTTTCGAAGAAAAATCCCTCCTATTATGGTTGGGGTGAGTATGCCCTTTATGATACTCACCAACTACTTCCTGCGGTATTGAAAACAATAGGTCAACATATCCTTACACCAGCTCTTTCGACTGAAAAATTATTCCAGACAGTTAACTACGTGGAGGCAGGCGATTACAATAAGTTTCATCACTTCGGAAAGCCATCACCTATTATCGATGGAGAGAAGGCACTTTTTACTGACTACATTTTGATCAGCGATATAAATCTGTCGTTGCAAGCTTCCTGTCTTTATTCAGTGTCACATTTCGTTCTGTACACATCTATTATCGCCACAAATATATAACTATGGTGTGCCCCAGATTCACTTCGCTTAACTCGATCTATAGTATGATATTTTTATTGATCTTATTTTCTTTTATATCCATTGATCCAATGTCAACTCTCTGGGCTCAGTTCAAACAGCTGCACAGATAACACACTACCATTGTACCCGAGCTAAGCACTTACCAATGCTAAAGCGTGGCAGGGAACTGGTAATAGACCGAGCTGAGTGAGATTTATATGGATTCCGAGTGGCTAGGAGAGATAACGGAGGGTGGGTGGAACGCCTGCTAGCGATACGGCCATCCTGGGCGAAGCCGGGGCTGCGAAGGGTGTCCCATGTTCTGTGCAGGTGCTATTAAAGTCCAACTACTGCACGACGAGAGGAGTAATGTTCAGATAGATCCTGGTCGTCAGAGAATGTCAGTATAAAACCTTCGTCGACTGAGGCGAGTCGCGCCAGTCGCGCCAGTCGCGCCAGTGCCGCACCAGACTATACGCATGATATATGTGATGATCTACACTTCACGACATTACAGAACACAGATAAGTAGCCATCCACATCAACAGTCGCCATGAATATACCGCCCCCTTACGCCCCAGCCAGCAATTCTTATGGCCGACTCAGTAGTGGGAACGTAAATGAGGAAGTCAAACTTTACACAACTGCCAAACAGCGAGAGCTATGGGAATCGTTGGCCGAAATCTACTCCATAATCGTAACTCTGGACAAGCTGGAGAAAGGCTATCTACGAGACTCGATTCCTCAGAGGGAGTACACGCCTGCGTGTCTACGATTACTGGCACAGTACAATACAATTCTGAAAAGCGAAGATGTGTTAAACCAGTTTGGCGACCTCGAGTCGTTCAAGCAGAAGTATCATATGGATCATGCCAATGCCACGTCGCGGCTCAAGATAGGCGTACCAGCAACTGTAGAACAGGCTGTCGACTCACCTGCCTCGCAAGTAAACTCAGCATTGATGTCTAACAATGGCCATTCTGGGGCCCATGGAGGAGTCTCTGCTAAAGCAGTGGCTGAGGCCACAGGCAACTTCATCACCACCATGGACGGGCTCAAACTCAATTTCAAGGCCAAAGACCAGTTGCACCCTCTACTGAGCGAGCTCATGACCAGTCTCAACAAAGTCACGAACTCGGATTTCGATGGCCGCGGCAAAATCGTGCAGTGGCTCATCACCCTCAACGGCATGAAAATCAACGAAGAGCTCTCTGACGAACAGGCCCGTCAGCTCATGTTCGATCTCGATGGCGCCTACAAGTCCTTCTACACTACCCTCCAGTGAGCGTTAATGTGCTTCTCTCGCAGCTAGGAAACGTCCCTAGACTCCGTTGTTCTCTAGCTCCTCGCATGAACCCGTAAATGTGCGAGCTTGGGAACGAGTGCATCTTCGTCTCTAAATGGCACCCTGCCCGCTTGAAACAGAGTGGTCATACGTCACTCAAGGACGATAGTTTATTTATTTGTGTCATTTGCTTGTACAAACGATATATATATAGCCCATGCTTGTATCTGATCAACCCACATCAGCCCGACTCGAGCGGAGCGAGAGGAGCCACGCGGTCTGGGGCAGCGCCACAGTCGCCCGAGGCGTGCAAGGAAAAGCGATGGTACGCGATTTACGGGTCATGAATTCATTATATTTCTACCTGCTTGCGCAGCAGTTCGACGTCAGCTATGTTGATAGAGGCCGCGAAGGCGTTGGCCTGGCGAATAACCAGGTCTGCGCCAATGGGGTGAGTGTTCAGCGATTTCATGAAGCTGTAGACCTCAGCCCCGGACCGGAGGCCAAGCAGTCTGACTTCGTGGATTTTGAACAGGGCCAGAGCAAGCTGGAATAAATAGACTTCGCCCTCTGCACATAGTAGCACGTCCCAGCTCCGGAACAGCACGTCTACAGGCAGCGCTTCGGTGAAGCATGAAAGGAACCAGTCAAATGTGATGTGCTGGATATCCACTTCAAGGGCTTGCAGATGTGCGTGCAACTGTGGAAGGAGTTTTTCGAAATAATTTTTGAGGACTTGTTGCGAGGCCCGCGAGGTTAGCAGTGGGGGACTGAAAAATCCCTTGGGCAGGATATTTTCAACTAAGCTCACTAGCGACCAGAAAGCGTCTTCCTCAGTGGGATAGGTCAATAGTAGTATGGCAGCTATCATGTTCATGCCTTGACAGTAACCGATTTCGGGGTTAAAGTAACTGTATGCGACGAGTACTCGGCGTAGCTTTTCAACCCCTGCTCCCGATCCGCCGAAGAAGATGTTGTGAGGCATAGTTCGATGTAAATCTAGATCGATTTGATTTATAGCTTCAGTCGAGCCTGTTTTGGAGATAAGCGAGTCGTAAGTCCCAGGTTCTTTAAGCACCCATGCCCCGGAACACTCTCCCCAAACTTTGGGCCGGTAGGCTACGGGAATCCCGCTGTATATGAGGTCCTTGAACTCCCTGTGAAGGCGGCTAGAAGGTGGACCCAAAAGGGATCCCTTCACCCCGATGAGCTGACCTGCCTCAATGATATCGTCTCCTTCAGAAAACTTTCTCTGATGATGATTGTTCGTATTGGAGCTGATGGGTGAGCTATTGCTGGAGCCGCCACTGTATAGGCTCGCAGTGCTGAGTAGTAAGTTGACAGCTCGGGTTGTGGTGGTAGCAGCCGCAGAGTTGCTGCTGGAGCGACGAGAATTGATTCTGTGAAGAAAGTCGTCCCATTTTTGAATCTGCGATTTTTGCATTTCGTCGTGCAAGTCGGATAATTTGGCCAGGAGGAGGCCCATCGACTGAGGTTTGTTCCGTGGCTGTCTAGTAGGTGTAGTGTTTTCGTTGTCATTAATAGATTTGTCATGCAAATTGTGGCTGTGGTGGGTATTATGATGGTGATGACGGCGTCGTCGTTCGGAAGAATCTTTGGTTGCTTCTTTCGGTGAAGCGTCTGAGTTCGTAGCGGGGCTGGCAATACCTGCGAACGCAGCTGTGATTCCAGTGGTGGGACCGCCAGTCCGAGCATCAGAAGTCAGTCCATTTAGTCCAGACGGGTCCACAGAAGCTGGAGTCCTAGTTGGTTTCGCAAGAGCCCGAGCGCTCGCGACTGGTAGTGCCTGCCCTGTGGCTCCTATCCCATCTTTGCTTATCACCTCCTGGCCATGCTTCTCTTGGTACTCATTCTCATGCTGTACATCAGAGCTATCACTAGATCCTTCACTCGTATACCCATCACTGTCGTCGTGGACTGTTGTCGCAGTGGCCGTGGTGACGGTCGGAACATTTTTCACATTCAAGCTCAAGCCAGCGAGCGTCGACTCAACTGAGTGATTACTATCATCAGCTTCAGATGCAAGTGACGAGCCTTTCGCATCAGTTTTTGCTTGAGTCGACGAGTGAGAAGAACTGGCTCGCTGGTGACGGTCGTAGATAAACCCAAATCTATCCACCAAGTCTCCATTCTGATCGTTAGGACGTAGGGTTGGAGGCTGGCTATCGTGAGGAACTATCGTCTCCATTTCAAGCGGTCCACTACGATATATCGCCGATGCAGGAGCTCCCGATATGGGAGGAGCAGAAGACAGTTGATGCTGGTGTGTCCGTTGGATCTGGTCTGATGCCCCGTTCTTCTCCATCTCAACAGCTGCATCTTCAGAGTTCTGACACTCTACTGATCCAGCTAAACTCACGCTACTGCTTCTGCTATAATTACTTCTACTGCCTGGAACACCTGGCGGTACCAGTGGCTGCTGGTCTGCTATACCTGACAGGATCTTGACCCAGCCGCTTCTTCGTCTCGCAATCGGCGTCGAGGCAGCTGCTGAGCCACTGTTCATAGTAGTATTGCCATTGTCAGTAGGTCTTTCCAAAGTTGATTCTAGAGCCTCGCTCATCAGCTCATCTAAAACAGCACTCGGATTTCTGATTGAAGTAGCGCTCAGGTTCATCAGGCGTTTGTCGATATCAGAACGAGCAACGCCGGCCTCCATGAGCATTTTCCGTAGCTCTCTCTCTCTGTCTTCGTTCTGTCGCCTTATCAAAGCAAGCTGAGCTTCTCTCTCAGCCAAATCTTTCGCCAGCTGCCGTACCACAGTGGACAGTCCATGTCTCTCCACAAATCTCGAGATTGTCGAATCCTTGGCCAAGTGCAGATTACCAGGCACAGACTCTGGCAATTCATCATCAAATAGCGACCGCACTATGCTTTTCTGATCACTGTCTATGGGAGAGAACTCATCCCCACCGCCATCTTCCTCTTCGTCTTCGTCTTCTTCGTCGTCTTCGTCGCCATCCTCGACATGCAGGTCTCGATATGTCAGTTCCTCTTTCTGTCCCGTCAGAAGAGCCTTTGAATCGTCACCTTCATTCAACTCGAACAGCTTGCTTCGGGCTACCGTAGGAGTTACAGTATTTACACTAACTGACCTCTTTGTTGACAGCCGCCGGATTCTGTCTGGAACCAGATCGGAGCTCTCGCTGGACTGAGATGCAGCAGTGGTCGTGCCAGTCGACAACGTCTCTTCCGTATCAATTGCGGATCCCACCATGCCCAGTCCTCTCTCAGACTACGTCAAGACCCAGAATCCTTAATAATCGTCCTGAAGAGCTCACGGAGTATCAATCCAGCTCAGTCTCAGGGGTACGATTTGCAAATGTCTGCATGCATCGGCGCCGTGCTGTATAAGCACTCCGAGCCGATCCTGAGAGCTCCTTGATCTCCTCGTTAACAATTTCACCAACCCTGGAAACAGAAATCTGTCCCAACCTCGCTCCGGTAACGATGCTGTCAATCTTCCAGCAACTCGGCGGTACTGCGTTCACTGGCTGGGCTTATCCTGGCAATTCTGCCTGCTGCAGCAGACCCACGCTTACCGACGCAGGACAGCGAACGTCATACCCACTCATTCGGGCTGTCCACCTTTAGTCTCACAACACTCATCTCATCAGCTAATCATATTACTACAATCAACGTCCTTGCGACTAAGCGTGTGCTGACTGCTGCGCATGTCCTGATTGACACGCTGCTCTGCATGTCTGTGCGCGCTCTGCAGGACCCTGCAGCAAATATCCTTCACAACCTCCGGTAGCTGGGGCGCTGCCCCTGACCCCGCTGCCCCTCTCGCTCCGCTCGAATTGGTCCCCGGCGGAGACGCGCTCCGAGGAGTGGGCACAACGAGGGATGGGCCAGTGCCCAAGTCTCTGGGGGCAAGTCTCTGGGGGAGATCGGATATGCGCATTTAGTCTCTTACACCTGGGATTCAGGCAAGCTTGACGTTACCGTCCCTGAACATCACTCTCAGTCATGGAGAGCGCCGTCAAAGACCTCTCTGCGGCGGACTTCTACAAATGGTTTAATGACCAGGCTCGTAGTATGTAGTCTAAACATGCCTCCGGCGTCTGGGGTGCGCTTCGCGGAGCGTCTTTCTGTCGGGATCGACTCGAGCGGACGAGAGGAGCAACGGGGTCTGGGGCAGCCCCAGTCCTGCCGGAGGCAACCTGGCCTGTGTGGACACTAACCGGTCCAGACATAGAGCAGGCCGTCAGTAGCGGCGGAGACAACCGGGCCCTATGGCTGGAGGAGGTGTCGCTGCTCACGGCCGAGTGCCGTGGAGTGCGACACCACCTGTCGCAGCACGACCAGAAACTGTACTCGGACGAGCTGCAGCGACTGACGGATCTGGTTGAAAAGAGCTCGAGCGAAGGCCGCCCGAAGTTTTCGTTCCGGCGGAAGAGAGACGTCGCTTCGAAAGTGAGCCCTGTTCCCTCGCCTGTGGCTCTCGACCCGGAAACCGCCACTACCACCAGCGGGGAGGAGAGTGCTTCGACGGCTGGCCAATTAAGCCAAATCACGGACCAGCTCCTGACAGGACCGCTGCCAGGAACCCCTGTCCTGCAAGTGTCGGACGTGCACAACTGTATTGTCGTGCTCACTTCGCCATTTAACTCGGCGAAACTCGACAATATTTCCAACAGCATCGTCTTCATCTCTTCAGTGCACGGCCCAATCTACGCGTCGACTACCACGAACTCGGTCATCATAGCCAACTGTCACCAGTTCCGCATCCACAAGTCGACCGACCTCCACATACATCTCAGCTGCAGCTCGAAACGGCCAATTATCGAGCAATGCTCGAGACTCGGCTTCGCCCAGTACCCCCCGAGTCTACAATCAGCATCCGACAGCCCTATAACCCCCTGGACGACGGTCGACGACTTCAACTGGATCCGCAAGACCCAAAGCATCAATTGGCACCCACTCGACCAGGCGGCGCCCACAGGACTGGTGGACCTGCTGGCTCTATCCTCCCAGCCGTCTGGCCCGCTTGACGGTCCTACGCGGGAGTATCTCTCTAGACTCACAACGGCCACGGGGACTTGAGAAGCGCCTCCGGCCGCTGGGGCGCTGCCCCAGACCCCGCTGCTCCTCTCGCTCCGTTCGAGTCGAAGGACGTAGGATGTCAGCTCAGCGTTCAGTCATAAATAATCGTAAGTATTAGTGATGCTATGCTACACTGTAAATAAAATAATCTAATAATTATGCTGTCTACTCCGAAATCCCGTTCCACTCTTCTTCATCGACGTCCTTGTTGTCCGTGGAAGCGGCAGGAGCATCGGTTTCAGTGCCAGCCTCAACCTCGGCATCGGCTTTGACATCAGCTTTGCGTCTCTTTTTGCTGTCTTTCTCGTCGTCTTCGCCTCTCTTGGACCTCTTTCTCATCTCGCCCAAACGGCCGGTTCTGCCTTGTAGTCCATTGGCGTCTTTCTCATCGTCGTCGAAAGGTGGAGGCACGAACCAGGGGATCTTGCCTCTGTTGAAGTCGTTGAGCACTAATTTGGCTACGCCAGACTCGTCGGGCTCGCCTCCTTTCAACAGGCGGCCATGCTTACGAGCAATGAGCTCCAAAAACTCGGTAGCGTTTTTCCATCCGGAAACCTCATAGGTGCGCTCCAGATGCTGGGGTTTACACTTGTCCAAAAGTACGGGAATGAACTGCTCTGGATGCGACACATGCTCAACTCTCACTACACCTCTGAAGAGAATATCCGCCTCAGTGTCCTTCGCGTTAGGAGGAACAATACCAGGACAGTCGATCAGGAAAATTCTCTTCATCAATGTGATGTACTGCCACACCTTGGTCTCGCCAGGAATGGGCGCGACGGTACACACCTTCTTCTTTCGCAGCGTGTTAATGATGGATGACTTGCCGGTATTGGGGTAGCCAATGAATCCGACCGAGATCTGCTTTCTGTCGGAATGCAGCGACGAAAACTGTCGCAGAATGTGAATCAAGCTGCCCTTACCAAACGAGTTGGTGATGGACGCGTGGAATGCAAGTGTGGGGTAGTCCTTCGACAAGCGCTTGACCCAGGCTGCCTTTGTACGTGTTAGTCGTATTCGGGGTTCGCAGGGGGCGGGTGCGCCTCCGGCGGCCGGGGCGCTGCCCCGGACCCCGCTGTGCTCGCTGCGCGAGTGCTACTCCTGAGGAGCAACCAGTTCTGGGGCAGCTCCCCAGCTGCCAGGGGCTTGTCCCATGAAGAACTGAGGTCTGGCGTGGTCTGGTTTTCTGGTCCAGTGGCCGAGTCGCGCCGTTCATCACACAGGTCAGTGCGTGCGAATGGGTGTATGATTCATAACTAAGAGCTGCTGAAACAGAGCGACTTGCGTCTTCAGAGCTCAACTCAAAACGAACCAACATTCCGCCAGGAATCCCCCCAAAACGGGTGGATTATGGTTAGGCGGACACTTGATCTTCCAAAGTTGTAACAGGCTGCTCCTCATGGGCATACGGTCCGAGGACCCAGGAGAGTCTTGACTTAACGATGGGGCCGCGACTGGCACTAAAACCACCGACCAGACCAGACCAAACCAAACCACTTCTAGCTCTAACACCAGGAGCTTCTCTAATCAGCCATTGCAGTCCAGCCACCCAGATACCGCAGGCCAACGAGAAGCCAACGCCCGACTCTCGCTGCGCTCGAGGCGCCGCGGGGTCTGGGACAACCCCCCAGCTGCTGGAGGCACGTCCAGACACTTACCGAAACCCAGTTTGGCACCAGATCGCACTTGTTGAGCACGAAGATCAAGTGCTTGTGCGGGGCCTCTTTTTTGATATACTGTTCGACCGAGGTGCAGCGGGTGCCCATGGGGTCACGGGCATCCAGCACGTGGATGACCACGTCTGACGAGTCGATGACCTTGTACAGCTCGTTCCAGATACGTTTCGACTGTCCCTTGCTAAAAATGTGTTCTTTGGCCTCGATGGAGAACCCATCAGTGTTCGCGACGCCTGCCGTAGACGAGTTGTCGCCGAAAGCGCCGAGAGCGCCGGACAGTAGCTTCTGGTGCTCGACGTTCTCCTCGTATTTCTCCAGATCTTCATCTACCGCCGACACGAGGTCGTCCAGACTCGACACCACCGTCCTGGGCTTCTTTCTCTGTGATTTAGGGCCAAACGTCTGGTCAAATGGCTCGTTGCTTAGAATGTCCACTGTAGGCACGTCATGAGACGCTTCTTCGAGCAACGACATCGGCAGCTTGTTACGGCGCAGTAGCACCTGGTATGAATCCTTGGTCTTTGCGCCGAGTGACTCGCGGAAATGGTTGAGAGCATCTTGGGCAATGACTCGCGTGTTGCCGAACCACTTGCGATTGGGCTCGACCCGGGCATTGGGGATCTCTGTCGACTGGAACGACGCAGCCTGGGTGATTTCGCCTTTGGCATTGCGCTGGGCCCGGCCTTCTTTGTACATACTGAGCTTCTTGACCTTCTTACCATCTCGGTAGAAGTTCTCGCCCTTGACACGGAGATTTCCGTGCGACGACAGCTCGGTGCCCTCACGGGCCCGGCGACTCTTTTCTTTCTTTCCCGTACCCATCTCTTTCTGTGTACAACCGGCGACTTCTCTGGCTTGTGGCACTCGCGTGCTACGTTCTCAACCGCAAAAATAGCCCACTTAGGTCTCCAGATGAAGTTCCTGAGATGAAGATAATCAGGGAGGTCAGCAAAAAAAAAAATTACTTCCCTTTTGAGCGACAGATTTTTCTCAGCCGTGCCTTGATCCCACCCCTGCCCCTATCTGTGGTCAACGCAGGGCCCTGCAGAGCCTCCGGCGGCCGGGGCGCTGCCCCGGACCCCGCTGTGCTCGCTGCGCGAGCCCGGGCTTAATTTGGCTTTGGATTTTTTAAGATTTCAGATGGGGAGAGAGGCTGTTAAGCGAGCTTGCCAGTTCGATAGCAGCTCCGGATGGGAGACGCCCACAGGAGTGCAGGGTTCGTTCTGCCCCCTTCTGCCTGCTCTGCATGTGCATTTCCCCTGCAAACCTCCTCAGTCCAGGAACCCATACTCGTACACTGACCCACAACCGGCCAATCCCCCCGGACCTCCTGGGAGGCGCGCTCGCGCAGCGAGCACAGCGGGGTCCGGGGCAGCGCCCCGGCCGCCGGAGGCACACCGCCCCTGCGTCAGCCGGAGATCAGGGTCCCTTCGGCCCTAGCCCAGGACAGATGAGATGGTGCAGAGGCAACGCAGAGGAACCAGAGAGACTCCATTACTGGTTCAAGTGAGTGTTTTCTGTGGTTTGATTGTCTGTTTGTTTGAGTGGCTGTTGCTGTGTATGTACTGCCGAAGATGAGCTCGCACGACCCGGTCACGGTGATAATGGACAAAGTCCAGGAGTGGAAGGGCGACGCCCATGCGCTGATAAGCAGCTCTGTTGAGGCGATAAGCGACTCCACCGCCTACAAGAACCTGGAGAAATTGTTGGCCCGCACGCGGGACTCGACCATTGCGGCACTGCCGTCGTCTAGTGCCCGTGTCATTTCTCCGCCGCCACCGGCTCAGACCTTTACTTCCAAATGTTCGGACTGGATCAGCTCTCACAAGCTGCTGGCGAGTGTTCTAGCAGTCGGCGTCACTGGTGGCACTGCCTATTATCTCTACTCAAGTGGGCTTTATGAATATCTTCTTTGGAATGGTGGTCCTGGGTCGTCGGGCCACCGGTCTTCACACGGAGGACGTCGGTCTGGTAAACGACGTGCGAAACTTGCTGCCAATGGCGGGCGGCAGGAGGTGGTGATTCTGGCCGGATCTCCAGCTGAGCCCATTACCCGGGCCATTGCCGCCGACCTGAACAAGCGGGGTTTTATTATCTACTGGACCACCAGCTCACCGGAAGAAGAGTCCTTTGTGCAACGAGAGAACTCGCCCGATATCCGCAAACTGCCTATCAACATCAGCGATGCCTCATCCATTGAGTCGTCAATGCGGGTTCTCGACAGCATTCTGTCGAATCCCGTTGCAGCCTTCACAGGTGCTTCTCCCCACGATCTGGAGCTCGCTGGTGTTCTGGTGGTACCGGATTTGTTCTATCCATGCGGCCCCGTCGAATCAGTACGAGTCGACACCTGGAGTGATCTGGTGTACTCGAAGCTGCTAGGACCTATCTTCCTTCTTTCAAACGGCCTGATTGATCTTGTACGCCGTTACAACTCGCGCATTCTGATTCTATCGCCCTCCATTATGAGCACCCTGAGTCCTGCTTTCCATGCTCCAGAGAGCATCGCCGCCTCATCCATCGAATCACTGGCCCTGTGCCTACACCGCGAACTGGCGGGGCAGGGCATTCCGGTAGTCCAGCTGAAACTGGGCTCCTTCGACATCTCACACGGACGACCACAGGAACGACAGATCGCCAACTCGGTGCGAGCTGACATCCTCTCCTGGTCCCAGCGAGTGCGCTCGCTGTACTCACAACAGTACCAGGCTGCTGCATACCTTCAAACAACCCGCGCCTACGGATCCAACCTACGGGTGCTACACTACGCAGTCTTCGACGCTCTCACCACTGCCAACCCGCGGCGCGTGTGGTACGTCGGCAAGGGCAGCTACGCATACCACTTCCTGACCCGCTGGATGCCCGAGTCTGCCATGTCCTGGCTCCTCCAGCCGCCGTCCGCCGCCGTCCGCGCCGCCTCGCCCGAGCCCGAGAAGGGCTGGGAAACCGTCTGACATAGCTGAATATATACCATTCCCCAAGCTGCCTTCGGCGACTGGGGCGCTGCCCCAGACCCCGTTGTGCTCCGCTTCGCGGAGCGCTGCTCCCGGAGGTCCTGGCTAGGACGCCTCCGGCGGCTGGGCCTGCCACGCCAGAGCCCGTTGGGCGGCCGCTTCGCGAAGCGCTGGGCTCTCCTCGAGCGCAGCGAGAGGAGCCATGGGGTGCGGGGCAGCGCCCCGCCCGCCGGAGGCGGTTTGAGAAGTACAAGAAAATAATGATTTTTACATCTAAGCGCGCTTGCGCAGGCCACGAGAGGCCGACCGGTTGATGCCGGAGGAGGTAGCGCGCGAGGTGGTCGAGGTGGTGCGGTTGAAGTTATTGGCCATGGCAACGTCCTGCATTGCCTGGTCTCTGGCGCTGAGTGGGCCGTCCACAAAGACGTCCTCGTTCTTCTCGTCAGTGGAGTTCTCGGTCTCGGGAGCGGGTTCCACCGGTCGGAAGCCGAATGCTTGCCGCTGTGTTCCAGGACCGCTGGTGGCCCTGCTGGTATCAGTGGGCGAGTGGGCTCTGTACATAGGCAGGTCCGGGTTGGAGAAGGTATCCTCACGACGGGGAATATGAAGTGGGATGTCGTTGACGCATTGCGCGTAGAACTTGAGCAGCTTGGTGCGACGGTTGCCGAGAAGCGTGCCGTCAGCAAAATTACTTCGATAGGTCACACTGACAGTCAGAGAAATGCGGTCCAGGTCCTCATAGTTGGTGATTTGGACATATGGATTAGGCATGTAGTCGCGCTGGTTGGCAGCTAGGAACTCGTTGAGGCGCTCCTTGAAAGTCTCTACGTCCTCGGGCCGAGTCTCAGGAAGACCAAGAGTGAATGTGAATGGCGTGCTCATGGGTCCAGAACGTGTAGTGTTGTCAATCCAAAGAGTATTCAAAACAGCATTAGGAGCCTGGCGAATGACATTTGAAGACGTGTCTTTGAGAACAGTGTAAAGAAGAGAGATCTCCACGACAGACATGGTCGCGTTGGTACCATTAAGAACAATTGACACAATATCGCCAACATCCAGAGGGTGCTTGACGAACAGGAACACGCATGAAGCCAAGATTTCCTGAGCTGTAACTGAAAATACAAATGACAGAGCGAGCAGCGTTGAGCCAAGAGTAGCCAGAACTGTGCCCACACTGGGCGCCAACATGCCAATAAATACAATGATGATAATGATGAAAACGACAAAGAGAAGGACCGAGTGCAGCTTGCCAATGGCAGAGTCCATATCTTTCAGAGAACGGTATATGGTCTTGCGCTCTCTACTGATATCTTTGACAGAGGCAACAATTTCCGCTAGAGTAAGGTCACCATTTGAGTCTTTGTCGAGAGAGTCGAACAGAGCCCTGGCTTCATCCTCGTAGTCGGTGCCGATCACTTCAAGAAGGTCCTCAATGGTCAACGACTCGGAATCTTCTAAGACAAGAGACTTCCAGATTCTGCTGGCAAGGATTTCGGCCAGTACTTTGCTCTCCAGTGCATCAGAGACGATTTTGTAAGTAGGCGACTGGCGGGATTTGGATCCTCGGAAATCTCGAGCCACGCTGCCAAGAGCGTTGGCGGCAGAACCTACAACTCGATGCACCGTTCCTACGACCTTTTGCATGTTTTCGTTTCCTGCAATGGCCTGGAATGCTTTCATTTTCTTTCCCTTTTGGAGAAGGGCTCCTCCTTCCAGCGCCATGTCTTCGTCTTCGAACTCTTCACAGAACTGTGGGAACACCTGGTAAGCAGCTTGCAGGAGAAGTGATAAAGTGCTGACGGCTTGCTTATTGGTCTTGATACGTCCAGCAAACCTCGTCTTGTGGAATGACACCGACAGAAGGTGAATGAAGAGGCGCTCAGCGAGGAAAATGAGCGACGATACCAGCAATGCGACGAGGATATTGTTGACCACTTTCTGCCAGGGCTGGGTAATGGCAGCGTCTTTGAGAGCCTTGTGGTTGAGCGAGAGCAGTGGGATGAATGTGATGAAAGAAACAAAAGCCCAAAAGACAAGAGTCACTGGCAGTTCTAAGGCAGCAAGTATAGCAGTGTACTTTCTCATTGACGGACTGACAATGCCGAGAAACACGCCCATTACTGATGGGAGATAATGGGCCACGATTCGACTTATCCACAGCGAACCCCAGACGACTTCCAGCCAAATGAACAACCACATAAGACTGCTATGGCCCAGGGAGGCATTGGGATTAGCCCATGCACCGACCGCTAGAGGAATAAAAAGAATGATTCCCAGTGGAAGCCAGTAAATAAAGGCACGCGTGACGAGAGCCTTGGAAATAATAGACACGTAGAAATGTCTCATTGAAGTAACAAACTTGCTAGGAGCCTGAGATTTCTTTTGTGACACAGCCTTGGCCCGCTTGCTGCGATGGCCTCTTCGTCTACGGCGGTCGTCATCGCCAGTGCCATCAGGAGTGGATGCTCGTGAGCTAGAGCCGCTTTCATCATGGCCCTCTTCTTCGTGCTGTAGCTGACTGACGACTTGCTTGATATCAGGTAAGTCGTCGTCGGAATCCGACTCTTCCATGAGAATGGGAAGATGACGTTCGATGTCATGGCGACTGAAGATACTGGTAGTTGGATGCAAGTTGGAACCAGGCGACAGCTTCTCTGGGTCGATTCCTTGCTGGGTGTCCTCTTCAAAAGGCGTCGCATGGGTACTGGGCGAGGTAGCAGACCCACTTTGCGGGTCGTCCTTTCCTCGATTCTTGGAAAAAATTGACCGCATTGAACGATGAGGTCGGATGTCGGTAGCACCACCGGTAGCTCCAGATCTGATACTCCCATGAGGAAGCAAGCCAGCTGCTTCGGCAGTAGGACCAGACGTAAACGGCGAGCTGGGGGGCACGTCGCTGTGGCCAACGCCTACCGAGGTCGCGGTCGTAGGGCTAGTGGGACTGTTTTTCGTATTCAGGGCCAGAGTAGGCACCAGGCGAGGTGGAAGATGCGCCGTAGGTGGGATATTGGGCAACGTCTGCTGTGGTGGAGAGCCCCTCCGATGCTGTTCTGGCTGGACCTGGTTCTGGATCGCCTGATACTGCCCCGGCCCCGGCTGACCTTGTCGATAGGGCTCAGACTGGTACTGTTGTTGGGCAATCTGTTGATCTGCAGGATGTGGATTCTGGCTTGGAGAATTCGCGTACGGGCTTTCTCCAGAGCCGGGAAGTCCCTGCTGGAACAGTTCTCTATGATACGAGTCAGCTGTGGTATTCGAAACAGCTCGTCGTGGAATGGATCGCGGACTGTCGCTCGCCGTGAAGTTGGACACGCCGGTCGGCGGAGTGCTATAGCCCGTGTCGTCGGGCTGCTGCCGATTATTGTCACCCGAGTTCATGCTATGACAACTAAACGGACGAACCTCGGCCGTAAATCTGTTCAATCAGTTCAAAACCGAATCAAGACCAAGATCAAGACCAAAACTCAAAGCAATATCAAATTAACGAAAATGAAGAAATGTCTGAGCGCTCAGTCAACAATGTTTCTCCGCACAAACCAGGACTCAGATTCAGGGGTAGATCTCGTAAAGCACCGAAGAAAATTATTAATTCATGCACACCTATTCGAGTAACCCGGAAAAACACTCGGATAAATACGACGGTCGACACAAGATCCTGTGAACAGCTTCAATCAAAATCACCGAGCAGCTTCTCCTATCCTGGTCCTCCCAGTGCTGACTCCTGTCTATATATAAAAAAAAGACCTGCCAGCGATGATGCAACTTCCAGCGGCCATCACACAGATCTACAGTGCCAGGTCGCGAATAGTAGCTCAAGCCGCTGGCCGAGCTGGCCGTCTCTTGCTTTTTCACGCGTCAAATGATATCAGATGCGGCTCGCGTTGTCTCGTCGCTATTTATATCAGCATGCGATGCCGGAAACCACCAAAGCGGTTATCCCACCAGTGATCAGGTACCGTTCGCTGTCCGTGCCGGTCAGTGGTTTGTAGGGGTGGACGTGCCTCCGGCGGCTGGGCTCCGCCCAGACCGGGTTGTGCTCGCTTCGCGAGCCCGTTGGCTGGTGAGACAGCCGGTGGGAAGGCAGGCGTGAGCTGAGGCGGCCGTTAAACGTCTGTCCGTTGGACTTGGGACTTATGATTAGGCTTTTGGCAGTGCGCTCGTATACATTCCCCTGCGTGACGGTTGCCCCGGTTTGGCCATGCATGTTTGGGTTCATGCGCTCCTGAAACATGCCCGCTTGCAGGGACTCAGCTAGCACATGTTGTCCTCGCACCCGGGCCTGCCTGGCCCACCTCCGGTAAACTTGAGCACTACCCCAGACCCTGGTTCTGCTCCGCTTCGCGGAGCCCCAGGTCGCCGAGAGGGACGCGCCCGTCTCGAGCACAGCGAGAGGAGCAGCGGGGCCCGGATCGGCCGCGGAGGCTTGCGCTCACCGCCGACGTGCCTTTCGATCGCTTGCTAGGAGCTGCGCACGATAGTCGCAATCTTTATAGAACTAGAACCCTCAGAAGCAGTGATGTGTGAAATGCCTGTACTCTGCAGAACAGCTTGGGGTGACGCAGATGCTAATTAGTGGTTGCCATGGCACTAACATGCAGCTGAGGAGCACGTAGCGCGACGCCAGAGACCGGTAAGATATGTGATATGAGCTGAAATTTTGGAGCCAACAGGCAGTGTGATTGTAGGTTCCCTTCTTTTCTGTTTTAGTGCTATCCAAACGGCCTATCAAGTGCCTTCCATTTTGATCTCATACTGTAGGGTAATGTTATAAGAAGCATATATAGGAGCTATACGAGTCATGGACCAAGGCAAAGGGCAGAACTTGAATGAATGAAAGACTTGAACAGAGCCCGAGGAGCTGCGGAGCCGGATTCAGCGCCAAAGCCTCTGCCTCCGAGGGTCGTCTTGTTAGGGCCACTAGCTCGGATAAATCTGGCTAGGATTTAAGCTTATCTAGCGTCAACGTCTCATGCAGATCTGACGATAGCGTGCATGAGCAGAAGGGCGCGAGATTAATTATTATATTTCATACATCGTTAGATTAACTCAAATCATATTTAATTGAAAGCCCACGGCAAAGCGAAGCCAAGTCAATCTAATCCGGCCAAGTAGCGTGATGTCTCAGCTGCTCGCTCTTATGCCAATTGCGATTGCGATTACAATAGCATCCGCAGCTAGCAGCTGGTCCACAGAAGAGAGAACTACCAGTTGTGCATTCTATTTTGACAGGTACTCTATGGGCAGGCCATGAGATGACGGACACAACCACAGTGACAGCCACCGCCACCGCCAGCGGCTAGGCCAACTCCTCGGTGTCGGCCCCACGTTCCTGCTCGCGAAGCGAGCACAACCAGGTCCGGGCGGAGCCCGGCCGCCGGAGGCACGCCTCCACCTCGGGCCAGACGCAGCTAGCACAGCGGGGTCCGGCTCCGTTGCATCGATCAAAGGCAAGCCCGAATATACGAGCGACGAAGATGGGGAATACAACCGAGGACGTATAGTCCAGATTATCCGATAGGAATCAGGACACTCAATAGCACACAGAGAGCTCACCATGCACAGCAAGCTGAGAGTGGTCCTAGGCAGCGACAGGCCACCGGGCTCAGACATCAGGAAGCAAAGAGAGTAGTGGTTTATTACAATATAAATAATAAATAATATATTAACAAAAACATATAAGGATTTTTACAGGTTAGATTTAACCGTTTCTCTTACCGATCTCGCTCTCCCAGTCGCGGGCACGCTCGAAACCGTTGGAGCCAGTCTGATAGTCGACGAAGGCTTGCATGATCTTCTCACGCGAGGTCTCGACGAAGGGACCATGCTGGACAATCTCCTGGTTGAGGAGCTCGCCACCGATAATTACAAGTCGGGCCTCCTTGGACTCGGACTCGTCGACGGAAACTTGAACACCATCACCATCACGGTTCAGAAGAGCACAGTGGTGCTCGTCGACCTTGTTGCCATCGATCTTGATGTTACCGCTTAGAACATAGACGAAGGCATTGAACTCCTTGGGGATCTCTTGCTCAATGCTTCCACCAGGCTGGAGACGGACGTCGAAGTACCAGATAGGAGTGTAGGCAAGATCCTTGACCGACTCGACACCATAGGAGTGACCAGAGATAATCTTGATTTCGGCCTTGTCCGAGGGGTGAATGGTTGGAATCTCCTTGGCTCTGAGATCCCTGTAACGAGGCTCACAGGCCTTGAGCTCCTTGGGAAGGTCGACCCACAATTGCATACCCTCAGGAAGAACACCATCGTCACCGACACGGGGCATCTCAGCATGGACAATACCACGGCCAGCAGTCATGAATTGCAAGTCGCCAGGTCCAAGAGTACCGGCACTTCCTGTGAAATCCTCATGGTCGAAGTAACCCTTGATAACATAGGTAATAGTCTCTTGACCACGGTGAGGGTGGTCGGGGAAACCAGCGTTCTTGCCGACGACAAAGTGATCCATCATCAGGAAAGGAGAGAAGTTGCGCACCTGCATGGAACCGATAGCACGACGGACACGAGCTCCGACACCTTCAGATTGCTCAACAGCCAAGAAGTTCTTGAGAATGCCTCGAGAAGCGAAGTTCTTGGCAGCAGTAGCACCGGCAGCAGGAATATTAGACATTTGTGCTGTAATTGAGGTTGTTGTTGGTAGACGACTGTTGTTGCGATTGAGTATAGTGCTGTTCGTGTTTAGTACCAAAGGGCTGTTAACAAAGATCACCAGAAAAGCGAATAATCCTATAAGAGCCGAGATCAATGGATATGAAAAATAACTTGTTTTACTGTCTGATGGAGAAGATGATTCCTTAGACTGTGGTTGTTTGGTCATTTTTTCAAAAAAAGGTTCTCCACCTCAGGGCCCAACCGTCTTATTTATACCTGTGAACATCTCTTGCTCCATTACCCGGTCCCTACATCAGCGTGCATTCATGGCCCTAGCCAATATCGTTCATACATTGGTAATGATTTAGTAACGCCAGTGAAACGTTATTAGCCACCACTAGCGCCGCACCAAGACTTCCGCCGCGCTCTACGCAGCGGAAGCCGCCGATCACTGCCCTTATGTCCCCAATTAGTAATGCTGATTGATAGACTCTTATCGATTGGGACCTGCCTCATCGCCCACCTGCGCGGATATGCGTTCTACCTACAACTGGAACTTTCCAGGGCCGCCGGCTCTCGGCTTTGTGGGTTCCGCCCTGCAGCTGCCAAGCTGTCAAGCCACACCACCGCCCTTCTGCGACCACCGCAGCGATTACCCGGGCATTGATCATCCATTATTAATTGTCTTAATTTGTTATATAATTATTCTCACTCATTGTTACCCTGCGTCATTTCCCCTGATCGCATCTAGCCGGATCTGGAAGTATCAGGGGTAACGTGCGCCTCCGGCGGCCGGGGCGCTGCCCCGGACCCCGTGGCTCCTCGAGCTGCGCTCGAGGAGGGCCACTCCCGGATGCCATCTGGGGAAAGGCGTTCAGCGCAGTAGCGAGAGAGCAGAGAGGACGACCGATCCCCGGGAGCAGCGCTCGCGCAGCGACCATTACGGGTCTGGGAAGAGCCTAGGCACGGCCGGTCTAGTGTCTATAGTGACTGTGGCCCCGACCCCGCTGCTCCTCTCGCTATCCTCGAAGGGGCTACTCCTGGGACGCCACCTAAAAGAACCTCCACCCAGCGCAGCACTTGGCTCCCGTCCTCTCTTCGAGCCAAGAGAGAGAACGACAGACCCCTTCCGCAGCCCTAGCTGCCGGAGGCAGAGCGGACAATGAGTGTGCCCCGGCTCGAGTGTAGCGAGAGGAGTCGGGACAAGAGCAGGGAAAGGGGGGGGGGGGGGCGCCCGGGCAGCGCCCTCGCCACCAGTGCCACGGCCAGGGGAAGAACATCGCTCCGAGGGGGTCACTCTCTGGACCGTCCGAGAAGAGACTCCGCACAACAGAGCGGTCGCATCCGGTACTACCCCAGACTTCGCCCCTTTTCCAGCCAAGAAGTGAAGAAGTGAGGCGACCGACCCTGGTTAACCGCGCTCGTGCAGCAAGCACTAAGGTCGGGGCGTAGCACCACAGTCCGGGCGTTAGCCCGCCGCCGGACTCACGGGGCAAGGCAGAGCCTTAGGTGTCGCTGGCATATCTGGCGGAGCCTGGAACCCGGCTTGATGGGGCCACCACTCTAATCTTTAGCAACGATTCATGTTTAGCAGTTTCAGTTATGGCTGGATTTCTCACCAATTCTTCGGTTTCATGTGTGAATGTTTCAAGGATGGCGAGGGCCCATTTGTCAATTTATATAGAAAGCGACTTGATGCTAACGCTAACCGGTATAGCAGCTAAAGGAACAGTTGCATCCTAAGGGGTCCTCTCGTTTCATACTTGCGTGTGTTTGACCAGTAATCTGATGTTGGATTCGGTCGAGCCGCCGTTTAGCTGCTGATGAAACAAGATTAATGACGAAATAACTCCAACGGCACATCTAGTATTCGTCAATTTATACAGCTTAGTACTGGCATTTGTTTGAGCATATGGTGACCGAGCCTCACACTTGTGTCCGGAGGTAGAGGGAGGAGGAAAAAGTGGTTCGGGTAGAACCCAACCACCAGTGCCCAGTGCCCCATATCTGGAATGGTGGTCCTCTCAACTACAGCGAATATATTCAGAAAATTTGCAGCAATATTTTGACCTACCAACGAAGGTGGTGATGAATTTGGACCATTAAGAGCAGCAAGCTTTTTATTATATACAAAATAAGCTCTGAGGCATCGCATGTAGATGCAAGATGTATATACAAGTCTGAAACATCCTTCCAAGACGACATTCGAGCTAGTGACAGGACACCTGCAATATGGGCTGCGCCGCGACCTGACGGGGAGGCTGTCCTGCACATTCGTATCTGAACCGTCTGTGACACTGCCTCCGGGCACCGAATCACACGGAGCGCGGGGAAGTACCCCGAGGCGGCGTGGAGTCCTGAAACGCCCAGCTGTTTCTGGAACTGAGACAGCCACTCCGTACTACTTGATAGTCGAAGCAATTTTATTAAGTGAAATTAAAAGAAAGTGACACTAGCCTCATATGTATGTACGAAGATGGTTTACATGGCTGGCCGGCGAGACCGCTCTATATTTATATTAATTAAGAGTCGCTAAGCCGAAACTTGAGGTGCATGCGAATACGTCTGTATCATGTTGTCTATCAGATATTTATTATTTGTTTTAAGTGCTACTCGAACATGCTTCCACCTACAGAGCGGTAGTGGAGAGCTCTTTTCGTCACAGCTGCCCAGTCTACGCCCTAGATCCCATTCGATATTCTTGTTGCCCTTTAATTTATGAATTCCTGTCACATCAAGTGTTCTCATGCCGCGCCAGCAGGTCCCTCCCTGCACTTGCTACGTGTAGGGATGGATAGCCTCTCCAGCCCCTCTCGCCGAGCTGAAAGAGGGGCCACTCGCAGAACTCCTGGGAGCAGCAGCTCGCGCAGCACCAATAGGATCCGATGGTCATAACGTGGCCGCCGGATGAGCTCTCACCATGCATAGGGAGCGCTGCTTTGAAGCTGTATATGTGTGATGACTCGACACAGCTAGCACAGGGCACAGCAGGCTATAGCTGGTACCAGCCACTCGAATTGGTGTACGTCTCCATTGGAGACTAGCGACTCGTCTTTCCTGAGCTAAGCAGTTGCAATGATGTTGAGGCATTGCATTTGGATGCTCATGAATGCAGGTCAGCATGCAAACCGCATGGATGGGAATGCGATCTCGCTGCTTTTTCCGCTGTCCGCGAGGAGATTTCCGGCGGCGGCGGTGACAGCGATGGCTTTCAGGGCGAGTAACTGCCCTGGCACTCGCTGCTGAGACTCCATCAAGTCAAATTGTCCACGAGACCAGCTACTAATCATCGAAGAGCACATTTATTGAAAGCAATACATAGCTATTCACTCTCTTATCAAGTGAAGATATGATGAATATCACACAAGGGGAAGACAACGCGTCATGGGCCCTTTAAATAGGAAAAAAAATGACTTTCTGCCATATGACTCACAGGTGTGCAAATCCAGGGCCTCAACATCATCTCTGCGACAGATGCGAGCACGAGTCGAGTCATGTTATACAGGCTATAGCAAGTGTGTAGCTATAGTCCAGTATACCATATAAGTGACAGAGATGCGTCTGCCCGGTTTCCGGTTTCAGGTTGTACTGTAAATGAGATGACCCAGACACAGTCTAGAACTTGCGCTCAGCTAGTTGTTCGCATGTCTGATGCACCTTCGGGATACATCGATTGATTCTTCAATGGGATATGAGGCATCGTTCGAACAGTCTCATGGGTCAGGATTTCCGATTTTTTTGATCTCTAGTTTAATATCTCATTGCTATATATTCGTGTTGCTTAGTAAAAGTTGCTTCTACTCTTCTCTGGCGGTAAGTCTCCGGCGGCCAAGGAGCCTGTCAGTCCACCAATGTGCCAGGTATAGTCTCACTGTCCGACGCTGGCCGACCACTGGGCTCAAAATCGGCGCCTGAACCCTCAAATGCCAGATTGTCGTTATTAGGAACTGTTTTTCGTCGACTGACTCGTTGGGTTCGGGATGGGCGAAGAGGGGGGTCCTCCTCGAGTGGAGCTCGAGGGGCAGCAGAGTCTGGGGCAGCAGAGTCTGGGGCAGCGCACCGGCCGCCGGTGGCCCTCCCCCCAGGAAATGTACAAAACAGACATAACATTAAATAAAGTAAGGGACTCTCTTGCCGTTAGTGCCCTGGGGATGTGGGAGTGTGTAGCGGTGGAGCACACAAGAGAGGTTTACGGCGAGCGGCCGGTCTATATCGAGTTCGGGGCGGAGAAGAGTACAAATTACAAGACGGTGTAGCCACCGTCGATGACAATGTCCGAGCCGGTGCAGAAGGCCGAGGACTCGGAGGCGAGCCAGATGCAGGCGCCGGTGAGCTCGTCAGGGTCGCCGAGGCGGCCCAGGGGAGTGCGGTCCTTCCACTCGTTGAACAGGGTGGTGTATGAGCGGTTGAGCGCGGTGTCCATGTATCCTGGAGAGATGGAGTTGCAGCGGATGCGGTGCACAGCCCATTCGGCAGCGAGCGACTTCATGAGGTGCTTCACAGCAGCCTTGGATGCGTTGTAGGCGGACTGGGGCTGGGGCCAGTTGACGATGGAGCCCGACATAGAGGCAATGAAGATGACGGTGCCACCATTGCCGGCAGCGATCATGTGCTTAGCAGCGGCCTGAGTGACCAGGAACGAACCATTGAGGTTGATGTCAATAACACGTCTGAATTTTTCAGAAGGGTACTCCTCTGCGTGCACCAGATCGGCCACACCAGCTGAGTTGACCACAATATCAATGGCGCCCAAATCACGCACGATGGAGTCCATAATATCATTGACGGCGACCTCGTCACGCACATCGACCTTGTAGAACTGGGCCTGAACGCCGTAGGCCCCGTGGAGCTTTTTAATAGCATCGAGACCTAAATCGGTCTGCACGTCCAAAATAGCAATGCCTTTCAGGCCGACTGAGCAGAGGCCCTCGGCCATAGAGAAGCCAAGGCCTCGGGCACCACCGGTGACCACCGCGACCTTGCCGTCCAGACGAAACTTGGCCAGAAAGTTCTTGGGCTCGAAAGGAACGTCGGGGATCGAGGCATTAGCAGCAGCGATGTCGGCGGCCGAGGGGGGAGGAGGCACCACAGCGCCTTTGGCAGAGGAGTTGTTCAAGTCGGTCATTGTTGAGGTATTCCGAGGATTGATCGATGTCTAAGCTATTTTTTTTTTGCCGGGTCTGTTAGTGGCCGGGCAAGGAAAGAGAGTGTTCGTAAAGTGGAGCACTGCTATAGCTGATGGTGCTTGTAAATTACAACACGAGCCGAGAACGAGCGTTTAAGATGGCTGGCTCGCTGGCACGGCGTTGGGTTGTTGATGTGAAACTTTTAAAGTTTATGCCAGCGATCTATGAGAGTTAGCACAGGAAAGTAGCAGAGTGATAAGGAGCAGCAGGAGTAGCAGGAGTAGCAGGAGTAGGACAAGAAGTAGTTGCAGTAAGAGAAGTGACGAGTTCGAGGTGGATCTGACGGTTTTGGTGATCAGACTGCTTGAAAAAAGCGAAAAACGAAAAGCACCACAGATCAGGCGAGAAACAGGCTAGGCCGAAGCAGATCGAGCAACAGCGCAAGAAAGGGTGGTAGCTTGTAGCGTAGTGGGGAGCACGTCGGAGAAACTGAACACCTTATATAGATTCCTGTCAATATCGAACAATGTAGGCTGGTCGCAAATAGAACAGAACAAACCTGCATAGAGCAAAGATCGATGATTGTTCTGTTCTTTATCTATCGGTCCGCCTACATCATTCTGCATAGAAGCAGGGCTGGAATTCTGACTTACCGAGAGCAATTAACTTGGCCGCGACGACGATGACGAGCTGGAGAACAGGCGAGGATCTGGCACAGATAGCGCTGGGGCAGGACCAGGTGGTCGCGGACGGGGGCTCTTTAGAGACGGAGTATCGGTCTGGCACCGGGTTAGCAGGTGCCCGATGCCACGAGCATCAGTATCGGACGATGGCTGGTGCTCAGCGACACCCATTCGGCAGGGCTAGGTCAGGCGACCAGGCGCATCCGGACTAAGGAATCTTACACGCCAAAAGTAAACAAACGGCCCGTTCAGCAACCGCAGCCTGGCGCGCTGCCCGGACCCCGTGGCCCGTCTTTTTTTTTTGCTGGGCCTCGTCCACCGGGACAGGCGCTCGCGTAGCGAGCACTACGGGTCCGGGAAGCGCCCCGCCGCCGGAGGCACTCCCCAGCCCCGTCAGCCACAGCAATTGGGGCAATGCTGGAAACTTACCTGGAAAACAGAGACGGATAGGTCCTGAGATGTGCTGGACAGCGAAACAGAGTATAATACAAGAAAAGAGGAGAACGGCAGCGGGGCAACTCTAACGCTTTTATAGCAGGACGTCCTGGAGCAGGTGGGCGGCGCAAGCCAATAAAATCGGTCCCACAGATCGAAGCCTCAACTCATCTCCCACCACACCGCACCGCCGGCTTTTAGTACCTGCTTTAATCCTCCGCCAGGCCGTCTCCAGGCCAGTGCAGTGGCCCCCATGGACATAACTCCCACCTGCGGGCTGACTTCCCAACTCAGAAACATACGCGACCACCGACCGGCCTGCTCATGCCGCTGCTCTGCTGCTCCTGCTCCTGCTGCTGGCCCGGCTCACGCTAGTGCACCCCGCCCTAATTATAGCGCAGTCCCGCTGGGGGGTGAGCCTCCGGCGGCCGGGGCGCTGCCCCGGACCCCGTGGCTCCTCTCGCTGCGCTCGAGGAGGGCCACTCCACCGGGAGAGACGCTCGCGCAGCGAGCACTACGGGTCCGGGCAGCGCCCGGCCGCCGGAGGCACCCCCAGCTACGCCATGCCATGCCTGTTTCACATGTGCGCAGGCCAGCGGCGCAGCAGGTCTGGATCGTGTGGGTCAGATGGCTGGCGCCGTTGTGAAGTGCGGGGGCTGGGGGGCTGGCTAGCAGGTTGACTAGCGCCACAGAGCGCGCTCGCTGCGATCCGGTTGCGGCCCAGCAGCGACCCAGCAGCACCCGTTGGGTCCCCAGCAGAGGTTGTTGGGCGGAGCCGAGGGCAGTCTGGCCGACCGCCCTGGTTCCGGATGGACGGCTGATCCGGATCAATAGCCAAGTTCGGAAAGTTAATAGAAAACTCTCCTCTGCCCAAAAAGTCTAAAGCTTGACCTGCATATCCCGGCATCAAATCTCCGTATCGGTATGCCTATCCGCAGGTACAATCGGTCAGCCCGCGACGCTCACTGATTAGCACCACTGAACGCCCCAGCCAATCGCCGGGAGAATACTGGCCGAGAACGACGGGCGGACTTGCCACCGGCGGCCGGGGCGTCGCCCCAGACCCCATTGCTCCTCTCACTGCGCTCGAGGAGGTTTCTCCCGGCAAGGGAGACGCATGCCAATACGAGCCGCTGCCGGCTATGAAGCGACAAGCGAAGACATCCGTTCGGAAGAGATTTTCATTTCCTTTTTAGTTTGCTTACTTGAAAACACTGCTTACTTTCTTTTGTGCTATACTTAGTATCTCTCCCCTCCTACGTCCGCCACGTATCATACAGGGCTCGATCCCTCCTCAAGCGATGCGGAGGGTTGTCGCCGATTCTAGTACGTCGCTGCTGCAACAAACCAGTGATGCAATTTTTTTTCTCACCGCTCAACTCACGTACGACCCACTGCCCTCTCGTGTATAATATAATCTCCCCAGTGCAGCAGCCACCGTCCGTTCAACACCCCTCTGACCGACCCCACTCCTGCCCTCCGCGCTGCTCCTGCAACCTTAAAACCCGCCTTATCAGTGAGACCACCTTAGCGCGTGCGGGGAGCGTCACTGCCGGCCGTCTGTACCCAACGGTCCCATCCAATCCAGGGCACGACCGCCGAAGCACAGCTTCGTGAGTTTTTCGTGCATACGTCGATCCCCCTGAAAGTGCCGTTCTGGGCTGTGCCTCCGGCGGCCGGGCGCTGCCCGGACCCGTAGTGCTCGCTGCGCGAGCGTCATTCCCGGTGGAGGAACCACGGGGTCCGGGGCGGCGCCCCTGCTGCCGGAGGCGCTGGCCCAAGCCTCCGGCGGCCGGGGCGGAACCCGTCGTGTTCGCTGCACGGGCGTCACTGCGTCACTCCCG